>JAAAKQ030061821.1:0-15786 GCA_010016005.3 Zanna intricata
CCCCTTCTCCATCTGTGACACCAGTCTTGTGTAATTACGTACTTCGCCTCCATCTTGCCAACACCTTGATGTCTCAGCTTATGCTCCTTGCTTTATAGAAAAACCTGGATATGCTGTACTTTTATTTATTTTTAGTGAATCAACTAATATGATCACTACCCAATAAAATTTTAACAAATGTCAATAATATGTAGTGAAACTTATGAGTATTAATTTGACTCTGGAAATTCAGGAATTCAATGTTGTATAACACTGTACTAGCTATTTATAGCTCACATCCTTCAACTTCTGTAAATCCTACACCTGAATTGTTCATAGATTATTCAGGCCAAAAGGAATGAAATTTTGCAGTTTACTGTTTTATTAAAACAGAAAAAAAAATGATTATATAACTAAATATATCTTAATAATGATAATAATACCTGTCCAGGTTGAGTATGTATGTGGGAGAAAGTGACCGGGTATTCTCGAGATACTGCAAAGGGGCTGGAGACAATGGTACGACCAGGCCCATGTACTTCAACTTGAGACTGCGAAGATGGAGGCGATACCCTGTCTGGACTTGAATCAGACACTGGAGGGGTGACTGATGGTGGTGGAGGGGGGTTTGATACTGAGACCGTCAGCTCCCCTGAAATTAATAAAACGATATTAACTAAAATAAATTGCTTATGCAAGTGATTATTATTTGAAAAAAAATATAACATCTTAAAAAAATCTAATATCTAAAAAAAAAAAAACAAGATTTGATCCTGGGACACGTAAAAGTAAAAAACTGAAATGAACACTACCATAAAACAATATAGCATAGCAACTGATGACTTTTCCATAAAATTAGCAAAAAAAAAAAAAGTTATTTTAAAACAGACTGCTATAATTTTGGCATTATGTTTCTAACTGTTAAGTTATATTACAAAGTGAATTTCTTTATTACACACAATGGGACGAGTAGCGAAAAACGTTGGATTTTAGAGACGGCGCAGTGTAGGCAAATCGGATGTCATAATAAAACGCTACCGACTGATATTCTTTATACAATTTCTCTACGTAATCGTCACGAATGTTTAAGCTCGTTATTAAAATTATACCTTACGAACCACTGTCGGGTAGAAAATTAAAAAAAGTCTACCCTGTATAACTATGTTCTTTTGCCTATTATATTTTACAGTTTCAATCTTATTAGAAAAAAAAATCTGTAGCAATTGCGAATTACACGTGAAAAGTACTCGTTCTTCTTCTGTTTTCATTATAGTGTAATTTCAATATTACTTTGTTAAAAGATTATATAAAAAAAACTTAGGACTCAAACATAGTTAACAATAGTTTTACCTCGAGTTAAAGTATATAAAACTAGATTCCTCCTCAGGTCGATTTGAATATGGCGATTATATAAAAAAAAAGTTACTATTCAGCTTTCATAAGGTAGGAAATTTGTTTCTACACAATTATGCGTTTTAACAACTCTATTCTAGAACGTACTCAGCAGGCAGTTAGTTTTATACGGATTTGAATACTAGATCGTGGATACTAGTGTTGTTTGATGGTTGGGTTCCAATTAACCACACACCTCAGGAACGGTCGACCTGAGATATCATCCTCATTCATCCTCTGAAGTAATACCTTATGTTGGTTCCGGAGGCTAAACAGAAGAAGAAAATAAATTTCATAATTTCATTTAAAAATAGGATGGGAGAAAAGTTATGAAAGAAAGAAGAATTTCCATTAAACAGCTGGCGATGTCGCGTCTGCTATAGAAGACGGCGAACAGTCACTTCACACTGCTCCACTGCGAAAGATCTGTATAAACAAGTACAATATATTTATTATGTTACAAGCTTCTGTGAAGCAACTTTGAAGTTATTTGTTACGGTTAGGTAATTGTCGTAATTTAGAAATTTATAATCTTTTGATCGTTGTATTTAGTATTTAAAAATCTCTGTCTAATAAATAAGAATCTGTGAATTTTAAAACTGTTAAAGTAAAAAAACGACAATTTGTTTCTTCAAAATAAAACCAAGCATACATGAAACTAATTTTAATTAAACAGAGTAAAGTTCCATTTATTGGTTTGTGAGGCGATTCGAATTACAAAATAATGGATCGAAGAATTTTAATATCTATGTACTATGTTGAGACGCAATAAAAGCAGTGATACCAAATATTAAACTGAAGAGGTATGGTAGAGAGTTTTTTTTAAAATAAATATCTAAATATTACTCGCATATACATAATCTATATTTATCAAGAACTTTTAACAGAGTTACGCATATTCTGTAATATGTATATGTAGTTTAAAAATGTCAATGCTTCCTTTTAAAATATTAAGTTATAACTAAATAAATTGAAAATAATAAAAATAAAGTAACAATAAATGCTAAGAATTTTCAGTTATACCCCGCTAAAAAAAAAGCTAGAGGTACATACATAAGTTTTCACCTTCAAAAAAATGTATTCAGTGTAAATAATTTATTTTTAAAAATTTACAATTAATTATACATTATAAAACTTCGTTATTTATTAAAAAAAAAAAAAAAAAAAAAAAAAAAATTTAGCATGTGAAATGCAATCAATCTAAATGCTCTGATCAATCGGTTTCATTGTATTCATAACAACTTAAACATATAATGCTTTTACATGGGAACAAATATATAAGCTGAAGTTTTAAGTAAATTCTATGAAATAATAAATAAATATAACTAGAGATTATGTGGAAAAATAAATAAAAATTTAAAATATGCTTTTGAAAAAAAATCCTTGCAAAATTGAAATTTTAATTGCAATAAACAATGAAAACGACAAAAAATAAAGATTATCGGGAGCACATTATCTAACGGGTAATAAATCTTACATGGCTGGATATTTTTAATATTTTGGTTACGTAATGAGGTAAATAACAATAAAATTTTAATTCTAAACTGTAAGATGTTGGTAAACAACTATAAAAAACAAAAGCAATTTGCAACAAAACCGCAGTAAATTTTGTATGTATCTCAGATTAAGTGTGCCTTATATAAGGGATATAAATGATTTAAATATAAAATAATAAATAAATAACTTGGACAAAATCATTTACAGTACTAAAATAACTGAAAAATGTAACATTTTACAAAAGTAAATTTATTTAAATTTTATTAAACTCTTCGGAACTGTTTTTGAGAAATTTACATGTGAAGTTTTGAAAAATAATGTATGTATAATAATTTAAAATATTAGTTATTTTTGCATTCGGATTAGGCTGATTAGGTGTCTTTAAAAACAGCTCAGCATTTCAAATACAGATCTTTCGGATAGTATTTATGGTTAAAATGTTTTGTATCAATATAATAAAGTTATAAAATATAACGATAAAATATGTACGGCTAGATAATAATAATAATGTAAATACTTTTGTGTACTGAAAAATCAACAATAATTAATTTTATTTCGAGAAGTTTTAAATGTAGTCTGAAAATAGTAAAATGTTTTTAAGGCCACGATAGAGATAGGAGAAGTGATTTGTAGATAACAATGATCAGATTAATTCCCGGGTGGACGGTTCAGGTACTAAATCTTTAGCCGTTTGCTGTCCAGAAAACTAGTTAATTTCCCTCCCTCAAACGAGCTGAGGAATGATTTTCACTATTATTTAGATTTGAGGAGATGTTACATAATGCAAACGAAGAAAGAAATAAAGAACGAAACGAAAAAGTGTTGACTGATTTTTATGGAATAAAAAAATTATGTTCTTGCAAAAAATTACATTTCTTATAAATTTTCTAAAAGTAAAATAATACATTAATTTTGTATAACATTAAAAAAAGCAAAAAACTTTCGTAAAGCTATTAGAAATAATAGCAAGAATTAATTTGAAAGGTTTTAATTTGTTGTATCTGTGTTATAAGCGGATATCAAAACAATAAAAATTGTAGGCGAGCTGACGTGGCACAATAATTCATTAAAAAAAAGCACAGCCATTCTTAAGAGTAACAAGTATTCCATGCCAGACTTATTGGGGGGGGGGGAAGAGAAGTAAAACTGTTTTTTATTACTTTCTTCACCGAGCCAAGGAACCAAACATACTTTAGCATATCAGGATTTCAAACCTGTCGAAATTTCACGTCTTACTTTCCTTCTGTTCACTGTAGGGTTTTGTTGTGTGGCGAACATCATTAATCTAAGAGAAAGTATTCTGACCGGTGACTCTTGTACCTCAGATACTTTAAATGACTCACAGCAAGAAGAAAAACGGTATTAAAAAAAATTGTGTAAAAAAAATAAATTACTGAACTTCTTAATGAAAGAAACCATTTTATACACGATTCCATTCAGTAGGAAGTTAATTAAAATAGAAAGTAAATTTTGGTTTTGCACTGGTAATAATCAGCTGATATAATTACTATTAAATTAGTGTTAAATTCATTTTTTTATCTGTATCTGATATTAAGGTACTTAAAACAAGAAAGAATTTTTGTGATTCAGTGTTGGTGGATAAATAATAAAGATACTGCTGTCGTCTATTAAGAATACCATGAGAGTTTTCTAATTTTTCTCTACCAGGTATTAAGATTTGCGTACTCCATATTTAAAATTTAAAAATAATAGAACCGCTGAAGATTGTCGATGATCAATTTGGTTTAAAACTATTTCACTTCATAAAAGCCGTCGCGTGATGGGAAAGTCCGCCACTAAGCTGCTTTCCGGGAAACTCCTACAACTGTGGGTTATTTCTGATGCACGGCTTAAACACACATAACTTAATTTAAAATATTTTGTTCAAATAGAACACTTTTCGTTTATTTAATTCAGTGATTCTACCCATAGAGCGCGCGCATACCGTATTTAATTCGTGCGGGTGTGGTGGTACTAGTGGTAAGCACTAACTAAACTGCTGTAATTCCACATCTTACATAAAACATATTTCGTTTGTACGGTTGGCAGACTGGTGTAGCCGCGAGTCTTAATGCCCCACGTGCCAAGTCACAACCGGGCGGTCGAGTTCGAGACCCAGCTAGACCGAGTTACTTTTTTATACTTTAAATATTATTCATTTTTTAAATTCTACTGCTTACCTGTGACGTCACAACATAGCACACAACTACAACAGAATTTTTTGGGATAGGGGAGCGATTTTGCCAAAATTTTTTTTTACAAATATTATTGTTTTTAATTTCTAACAAATGTGTCTAAGAAAAATATGATCTTAAATAGGCGAAATCCCGAGATTCTAAGGGTGACCTTGCTCTACAGCCTCACCCCCTTGACCATTTAAGTTGAAAATTTAATGGCAACAATACCCCACGCGTAGAAGTATTTTGGTCAAAGTCGGTTCAGTAGTTCTGGAGATATAAGGTGATTTAGAGGCCAACACCAAACACACCCACTCGCGTATATACGAACATTAACATGCAGAAAATTTCCATCCGGTTTTTTGGGTTCTTTAATGTTAAAACGTCAAGATCCGGTGAAAACAGCGCATACGCCCAAATTGGACCGATTACAACACTTTCCATTCTAGAGCTATAGCTCTGCGGTACCTATCTAGTCGGGAAAGTAAAGATAAACTACTTGTTACGGAGATATTAATAAAGAGCTTTCAGACGTCAACTAGAAAGGCTTCCGTTGGGGTGGAAATACCTAGAAAAAGTTTAGAAAAGATTTTATACTTTAAATATTATCGGTTAAGATTACTTCCCGCATTAAGTGAAGATAATTTTAACGGAAGGGTGGAGTTGTGGGAGTAATTTATTATTTTTTGCGAAACAGATCCTTATTTCTTTAGCTCACTGAAACGGACTGATGAAACACGCTTCAGGCCTATTAAACCGTTATAATCGTGTTTATCGGTCTGATTAAAATCTTATTTTAATTATTGAAAAGGAATTGAATATATCAGGAGTTCATATGCTGGATTACAAAAGAAGTAATACAGAGCCCTTTTTTTCAATGTAGTCGTATCTTGAGATTTTATTTCCAAGCGATTAAATAAACCTGTGCTTGACATTGGCCGTCCCTATATTTGGCAATAAAATAGCGTATCTCCTCATTATGTTATCCAAGTTAGAGAATACCTCGATTAAACATATTTTGAATCGATAGTACATCGAAGAACAATCGTATTACCACTACGTTCATATGAGAAATTACTAACTTGAAGTAATGCTTGTAAAATATTAAAGTTTTCTGCTAATATACATTCTTAAAATTTCATTCGAAATAGTTTTTTTCATTAAAATAGATTCAAAGAAAAAAGAAAAAAGGGAAATACTTAGCAGCAAAAGCACTAACGGCTGAACTACAGAAATTAATAGTAAAAACATTTTAGGGAAATTTTTTATCCATGACGAACAGTATTTAAAAAATGCAATAAAAATATGAAATCTCCTGTAATAAAATCTAGTTTATGCTAAAATTATATATAAAAAAAAGTTTCCTAGACAGGTGTAATAAATCAAGCATTTTCAGAGACTACCGTTGAGAGTAGTTACACACTTTGTCTTTGATGATACTTCTTGAATATTCACGAAACAAGATCGATCAACTAATCCGATACAGCATCCAACTGCTTCCATCTGCAGTCTCTGAAGAAACCTGATTTAAATCGGAAACTCACTCACAATATTTCAAGTAATATTTTATTACCTTCATCTTAAAATAAATTTTACTGTAATCGGACATAAAAACTGTTCTATAAATAAAATTAAAATAATCAAACGCTATTTTTTTCTTATAATTTTTTGTATAACTAATTATAATGTTTAAGTTATTTATGAAGTATGTTTGAAACACTAAAATATGTTTAAGATTAGAAAGGATACTTTGAATATTA
Organism: Zanna intricata; assembly: GCA_010016005.3. Lineage (NCBI taxonomy): Eukaryota > Metazoa > Arthropoda > Insecta > Hemiptera > Fulgoridae > Zanna > Zanna intricata. Next base: position 6,806 of record JAAAKQ030061821.1, read on the forward strand.
TTTTTTATACGCTGTAACGTATTACGGTAGCAAAATATAGATAGTACGAAAGCAATGTAAAAACTTTTGAAATTTGATGTTATAGAAGTATGTTAAAAATTAAGTGGATTGAAATATTACTAAAAAAAGATTTAAAAAAAAGAAAAATAACTGAAAATGAATGATTGCAAAAAGAACAAGAAGGATAAATCATATATTAAAGTGTTCTTAACGAGTTGGTAACAGAAGAATCTGTGAACTTCAGGAAAAATAAAGATTATATAAAATAGATAAGTGGGGATATAGAATGCCGATCCAAAATTGAGGTTATGTTATGATTAAAGACTTATTTTAAAACAGAATAAAGAATATGTGGATTCAGTAAAATGATGGAAAAAGTAGATTTCATATTTAATTAATATTTTATATTTCTTCATAAAAATTAAAAAGTAAAAAAATGACGAATATGAATATTAAAAATTTTAATAACATCATAAGTTATCGTTTAAAAACGAAAACTTATTTTTTCAGTTTTACTGACATTTGTTTTTATTGTATATCCGGCCAAACATAAATTTGTCAGAATGTTTAATTAATTACTTCTCTTTTTCTTTTTTTTTTTTAACCTCCGGATCACCTTTAATCTCCATAGGATGAGTTAATGAACTGTAGCGTAATTACTTCTCTTGAACCAGCGTAAAAATAAGTTTAGTCACAAACTCACTTATTTCTTTTTTACACATTTACAGTATAAAAAATATATTTGAAATTTATCTAGAAATTCTGAAAAAAAAATCACTCAAATTTCAAAACTGAACAATTTTTTCATTAATAATATTTTTTCACTATAACAAGAATTTAATAATAAAAAAAAATAACCATCCACATGATGTTTATTACGTACCTGTAGAACGAATTATGGCAACAGGTCGAGCCATTGGTGGTGGAGGAGGTGGAGGAAGCATTGAACTAGGGTAATATTGCGCAAGTTTAGACGGGCTCCTAGATGGACCAGCCGGCTGAAATGTTAATAATTAATCAATTAATTATATAAATAATTATCTATAATAATTATTCTAAAAGAGTAAAACAAGTTATAAGTAAATGTTTGATAAAAATGACAAAGCCATATCGAATGGTGAAGGCTCTGTGTATTTTATACCTCTCAAAGTGCAATGTTTAACCTTCCGCCGGTCGCACTGTTGTATTTTATACAACAGTTTTTATATTTTTTGTTTATTTTTAACCGGAAAGTGAAAAATAACTAAATGCTTTGGTGTATTCGTGCATTAATAATTTTTGTATAATAGATATCGTTAATTGGTTAATTTTAACCAATTAGTTTTTTTCATATATGCGTTTAACTGGTAGTCTCTTCGAATGTTGTACAGAATAAAACACGCGACCGCTGATGTCTTATTGTTGACTCACTTCCGTTCGCAGTTTCAGTTTCATTCTTTTAGTCGCTTCATTCTTTTGACGCTTTGTATCTAGTGAGACAACCAAAAGAAGGACCTAGCACCAATGCAGATAAGGAAACTTTACAACTGGGAAACACTTAAGAAAGTAATAGTGATTTGAGTGATGAAGAAATAAATTTCAGCATTCATGAATCTGAAAATATCTATTGTGGAAATTAAAAATAGATATTCAAAAGATAAGGACTGCCAAGTAACTTCACGGTATGAAATACTTGCATTTGCATTATTGGGTATTATATTTCAAATTGCTTTAAAAAAAAGCCAATTTTGTAAATGTTGAGGAACTTTGGGCCAGTGATGGAACTGGAATGCAGTTGCTTAAAGCTTCTATGAGCTACAGAAGATTTTTATTTCTTCTTAGAGCTCTAAGATTTGATGATCGGTCTACTCGATACAAACGGAGAAAAATTGATAAACTTCGGAAAAATTGATTTGCAATTCGGCAAATATTTGATTTGTTTGTGTTAAACATTAAAAAATGTTACAGTTTGGCGAATACGTCACTATTGATGAAATGCTTGAAACATTTCGTGGACGTTGCCCATGGATACAATATATACCATCTAAACCGGCCAAATATGGCATAAAAATGTTTGCTATGTGTGATGCACAAACATCTTATTGGGCAAATTTAGAGATTTATGTTGGCAAACAACCAGAAGACAAATATAACGTTTCCAACAGACCTGCCGATGTGGTAAAAGATTAGTAGAACAAATTATCAATAGTAATAGAAATGTTACCACTGATAATTGGTACACGAGCATGGAACTTGCTTCATTTTTGGAGAAAAATAAATTAACACTTATAGGAACAGTTAGAAAAAATAAACGGGAGTTGCCCTCTGAACTGCTTCCAAACAAAGAGGAAGAAGTTGATTCATCTACTTTTGCACACCAGCAAAATAAACTTTTGGTGTCATACACGCCAAAAAAAAACCATTCCGTAATTTTATTGTCTACTGCTCATGATATTGGAGTAATTGATGAAAAAAAGTCAGAAACCCGAGATTATTCTTGATTATAATCGGACTAAATGAGGAGTTGATTCTCTGGACAAACTATGTGCAAGTTATAATGTTGTAAGAATAACAAGAAGGTGGCCACTTAGAATCTTTTATTCCTTGCTGAATATTGCTGGTGTAAATGCTCAAGTTATCTATTTGATGGCAAAGTGCGATACAAAACCGCAACGGAGACGGTTTTTTTCTGAAAGAACTAGGATTAGATCTGATGAAAGGAACATTTACTTTTTTGGTCTAAAATTCCTTCTCTTCCATTAGATGTAAAATAATTTTTAAATACAAATTACCCAGCACCAATGCAAGATAATGAATTGGAACCCCCTACAAAAAAAAAGCGAGGTACTTGTATTTTATGCGGAAGAAAGAAAAATTCCAGTGCAACATTTCAATACAGCAGGTGCTGTAGATTTATTTGTAAAGCGCATTCTAAATCAGAGGTAATTTGCGAAGAATGCATTCATGGAAATATGAGTGAATAAAAATAGGTAAGTCAGTACAAGATATTGCTAATATCATGTAATGGATGCTTTCTAAAAATGTTTTCATATGACAATTATAATTTTACAAACGTAGGACAATAAAAAAATTTATTATTTTCCAACAATTTTACATTATTTTGTAATCACTGTTTGTTTTTTTGTTAGAAAGAAATTATTTATTATTTTATTACGTCTCAATGTATTTTAATTTTGTTAATTATAAATTTTTACACTTTTTTTGCAGTATATGTACAAAAAAATTATATTTTTTGTAACTATAACTATATCCTTTCAAATTACTGTATATTTATTTTGTGATATTTATGTTTCATTTTTTTTAAATAATACGCTTACTAATGCGTAAATGCTGTATTTTAAGGAACTATAACTTATTGTTTGTGCATATTAATTAATCACATTAGTCTATAATAATACTATTTTTAAAATAGTCTTGTAATGTTTAAATCAAGTCAATTAAAAAATCTCTATCAGTTTAATTTTGTTTTTAATTTATTAAATAAAATAATTCCATTCTAATATGCCTAAAAAAATTATAAAAGTTAATAAAAATTTAATTCTATAATAAATATTTGATACATCAGTCGAACTGATGCGATGTAGGACCATTAGCGTGTAGCGGATAAACGCTAACGGATAAATGGTATTTGAAAGCAATCCGTTTCGTCTAGCTTGCAGCGTTTGAGATTGACTTTGGTTCGACAGAGATTTAAAGCAGGTGAAAGCTTGAACATTCCTCTTTTTTAGACCAAATTCCCCGGCAAAAATGTAGCGGAATTTCATTTATGTAATACCTTTAGCAAGTCGATAGATGCCAATAAAATCCCGATGCTGTTACGCACAAACGGATTTCGATATCCCCGAAGCCGGACAGCCTGCCACCGCTTGACCCGAACAACGTTCGGTTGATTTCGTCGCGCTTATCCTTTATGCAAATTCTTCGTCTACGCCACGAAGGTAATTATGGTATAGTTGGCCAGGTGATCAACGTACCCGTCGATGTGAACAACATGGTACAGCAACTACTGAGCCGGATAGACGACGACTTTGCCTTCAACGTCAACATAAAGCACGTCATCTACAAATCTAATTATCTGAGCGGTTTCATACGGAAGTGGTGATCAAGGTTGCGTTACTTGGTAAACCAACCGCTGTACAAGCACTACAACATACAGATAGACTGAAGCCCGTTCGACAACAATAGGATGAAAGAAAATACGTTTAACTATACAGATAAGTTGGTCGTTCTGTAACTCGGAGGAATTTCATCCAAGGTCTGTAACGTTTTACGTTAGACCAACGGCCGTGCGCTCGACACAGTCCCATCCGATTTTTTTTTCAACTTGAGGAAATGGAATAGTCCATCAGTAATAATGGAATCTTCAAAAATCAATCGGTTTTCTTAATAACTGGTTTGTAGTCTATCCATATCTTAAAAATACTTTACAACAATCTTTAATGAGTTAATTACTTTTTAACCTATTTCACTTTAATAATTTTAAATTAACATAATATTTCTCAATTTTCCAAATTTCATTTTACAAGAATTAAAAATGTAGCGTAAAAACCTAATATTAGTTATATTTTATTTTATTATAGTGGTAATTTAATAAATTTACTCTTTTCGACTAACAACTATATAAAAAATATTTTTTGTATCTGTAATATTTATTATTTAATTCATAAAACTGTGTTTATATTTTCCTCATATCACAGACTTAGCTTGATGACGATCGATTTTCTTGTTTTTTTGGTATTCCGGCACTCTCCTGATATTTTAAGTAACATTGTAGAATCTCAGGCAGCTGTTCCCTTGTTCAATCCGTGAATACACCAATTAAATCCGTGGATTGAATGTGTTGTTAATAAAATCCAACAAAATGGTGATTAGAGACAGTATAAAAGGGATGTTTCATCATTCTACCTAAAGTTTCATCATTAAATTTATTTATTAGTGTATTGATAGGGTTTATCAAGCATTAGTGAGATTTAGGATTTCAGGAAGACGACCGCATAGATATTTTTGAATATAAAATTACTTTTTGCCAAAAAAAAATAAAAAATAAAAAAATAAATTGAATACGACATTAATTTGTATTATTATCCAGTACAGATATATCATGAAAATTATTTCATCTATTGAACTTTGGTGTAAAATTATCAGAGTAGATCTACAATCTAATATTCATATTTAATTACAGTTTACTTCATATTCTGGGATGATGCTGATAAAAAGCAAAAATGTTAGACTGGTGTCATATTTTACTGAACTGCAATCAATATTCTTTCTAAATATCCTGTACGCTGGAATGATATATTTGTAGACGCTGACCTATGCAACATATTACCATCTTTTGCACATATCATCCTTTTTCATAAAGATCCACAAGAATTGACTATAATAATACACTGCTGTCACAGTAATTAATTATAAATATTTTCATTAATTTTACCTGCGTTCCTTGTTGCGTATTTTCTGCTTCTTGGGAGCAAACAAAGGTAACGAAGTCAGAGAGTGTATCGTGTCCGTTCTCAGGGTATTTCGCCGGGCTATGCTGTTCGCCAGTCTGATAGTAAGTTGAGGTCGCTAGCGAAGCCACACTTCCATGTTGACCTCCCGCAGCTCCTGGCAGCCCTAAAACATTAAAAAGTAGATACAGCTCATCTTCAATGAAATTTCTAGAAGAAATAATTCGACTCTAATGGATTTTATACGTTCTGTAGTTCATTCATTGTATCAATTACTAAAATTATGTTACTTAGATTTACGTATTTAAAGCTTAATTTATGTAATAGTAAATTTCAAAGGAAATCTATAACAAAATTATACTTTTTTGTTTCCTTTAAACCTTTTTTAAGCAACAGACGAAATGAAAGAAACATACAAACACACAAATACACGTCAGTGCACACGTTAAAAAAAATTAAAAAAAATCAGTAGGGAGAAGTGTGATTTTATCAAAGCATTACAAGAAGACGTTACCAAATTTTACAAAACAAATCTGCTAAATTTTATTTTGGTTTTGTGCTTTGATAAGTTATAAAACCCTAGTTACAATTTTAACATATTGTTTTTTCTCTAGAGAGTATACTCTTAAAATTTTAAGATTTATCTTTCGAAATAATAAGGCTGTGATTATTTCGGACATAGATAAATTATCTACGGCTCTACAGTAAGGCTATATCCTTTTACAAATTATACGGCCTGTAAATAAAAATAAGTAGGAATAAATGGGATATTAACTTTTTTTTTTTTTTGAAAATTAAAGTGAGTTTTGCATTTCTTTCTCTATTCAGATGAATTAAGAAGCTGTCCGTCAAACCATAGGATTTTTGATGATAAATCAAATCTTATATAAAGATAATTTTACTAGTACAGACAGCAGCATCTTTGTGGTATTTTATAATTAACTTAAATATACTTTAATAGAAAGTTCCAGCTTTACTTACAATGATCATAGGTTCTAAATTTGTGACTTCTGTACTGGATCCGGTTATGAACTACATATTGGAAAAAAATTGGTAATTTATTTTAATGTTTACTAAGATATTTAAATTATGAAATTTAGTTAAAATCGAATAAATTATTATTCTCACTCACTTTTGTGTTAATGTATGAGATTTCATTTCATTATTTAAATTTTTCTCTGAAAAAATAAAGAAAAGGACTTTTCTACATACCGAATAATAATATTATTACCTTACACTTAAAGTATAAAAAACCCGAAAACACACAAACTCACAGAGTCTACGGATATGAATATAATATGTAGACTAACTTTTTAAACTTACCATTTAACATAAGATTACTTTTTATAGTTCCAGAAAAATGACATTGTAGAGCAAAGATTATAATAAAAGTTACAAAATAAAAGCCTACAAATCTATTGCTTTTAGTCATATGAAGCGATCCATCCTAAAATTAGAGCATGATTAAAATAGAAAATAATTTTTTTTTTTTTTTTTTGAGGTAGATATCGCTGCTCCACTCTATTCACTAAAATTCTTTGGAGAATACTTCTATCTGGTTTTCTTTGTGCAGAGTGGGATCTACATCAGCACAAGTAGAATACATTATATCCTGCTATGCTGTTTTACTGCAGTTATATCGTTTCCAGTGCTTAAAACTGGTTATTTTTGCAGTTGTCTTATTTTGTATTTAATAAGTACAAGTGATTCTTATGAAGTTGATGAGGGAATGTAAACTTACTTTTATTATTTAAAAAATATCAAAATCGATTAATTTTAAACACGTCATACAGTTAAGATAAAAGGTGTAAATTTAATTATATGGATAACACACACAAAATATTACACCGTTTTGTTTAGAGTTTTATATTCTAGATATTATTTTTTTTTATAAGATAACATCACCATAAAACCCTCTAGAATAATCTATCTCGATTAAGTGGATCTAGAATCTTTGAAGGAAAATTGAATAAGATTTTGTCTTCTTGCAAACATATGTTTTTTTAGTTTTGCTCATAATTCTGTTTAAGTCTATCTTTTTTTTAATTTCATATTTATATATAAATATAATGTTTATTCTTATCCTTTTATCTGAAACTGAATATATAACTTGATCATCTGCCTTACACTTCCTTGTTATCTAGAGAAAATTTCTTAAACTTTTCTTTTCCTTAAGATAGTGGGGACATTTGAAATCGAAAATAAATAATTTTTTATTTAATATTTAAAATCTCTTATTTTGAAATTACAAACATATATAAAATTTTAAGGATGAAATATAACAGAAATTATAAGCTCTATTCGGCAGTTTTTTAAAAATAAATTTTTAATTTTCATCTCACTTTTTGATTATGAGTTGAAACCTCTTAAATCATATTTAAATTTACAGTCTTTTCACAACAAAATTTTTTTTTTTCTTTAGGAAGTAGTTAATGAAATTATCTGTTACAACCAAAGTAAAATAAAATTATCATGTAAACTAGCATAAACTAGTTGAGTTGTATATTTTAAATATTAAATTCTGTTTATTACACGAAAATATATTTGTTTCTGTAGATATGAAATTTATTTTTCAAAATTTTCAAGAAAAAATTCTTCATTACCGTGGGAAAAATTAGAAAAAGTTACGGTAATTTTACAATGAATACGGAAAATATACTTTATATGTAATGATTAGTATGTTTGTGAATGTAAATATTTTTTAAAGAAGAGCTTAATTTATCAGTATCATTAGGGTTTACCTTAATTTGTATTTCGTTATAATTTGTTAAAAAACTAATTTTACTGAATTTCGTATCAATTACTCAGAAACCTATATATGTATGGGAATATGTGAATTTATATATCTAACCCAAATATGTTAAAAAATTTATCTGGGTTACAAATAAATCTCATAATTTTCATTTCTTGCTATATAAGGTACGCCGAATAAATTACGTTTACTAGTAGTAATTACGTTCACCAAATAAATTTTAATAGTAATTTACTATTAAAATCTGGTAGACTATTAAGTTTTAAAAATTATATTAATTTTACATCTCATAAAAATGTTAAAAAAAAAGAATACAGAAAAGATTTCAGTAGAAAACACGAATTTTTGAGGTTTGAAAGTTCTATCTTAAAAAAAGAAATAATCTGAGAAAATGGCATCTAAGCTCTTTTTATTTGTTTAACCTCCGGAATCACCGTTAGGTATTACATCAGAGGATTAAATGAATGAGTTGTAGCGTGTGTGAAAATGCCATGCCTGACCAGGATTCTAACCCAGAACCTCCGAATGAAAGGCCGATACGCTACCACTGGCACCACGGAGTCGGGAACCTCTCTCTTTATCTGTTTAGCCTCCGGAACTACCGTAAGGTATTACTTCAGAGGATGAATGAAAATGAAGTGTAGTCTTGTAAAAACTCAGGTCAACCACTCCTGAGAAGTGTGGTTAAAGGAGTCGGGCGGGCACCTTTTTTTTTTTTTTTTTTTTTTTTTTTTTTTTTCCCTTTCTTAGTCGGTCCCCCCATCAAGTTTGGCCCAACT
>JAAAKQ030061854.1:0-15785 GCA_010016005.3 Zanna intricata
GCTAAAAAACATAAGAAACCATAACATTTACCACTAAATTTGGGTTCCCAGAATTTCGGTGACGTGTTATTTAACGGCAGGAACTGAAAACCGGGCGAAATCTTTCGCTAGCCGTAACTTGCTAACAAAACGTTTTCAGACATATGTTTATTGCAAACTTTTTTCTTATTTTTAGATATAGAATCTGTTTCCAAGAGATTGCTGTGCAGTTTTGACACACTCTGTATATATATATATATATACAAAATCAAAACTTTAATCAATGTATGCAAATATGTTATACCAGATGATAAAACAAAAAATAAATAAAAAAAAAATTATTCATTATTGCTTGCCATATCTTTTAACAATAATAAGTAAAAGTAACACATTGATAAGACAATTATAAAGTTTAAAAATTCACCAGCATATTTTTCAGATTTTTAGCTAATATATAAAAAAAATTTCAATTAGATTAAATAACACGTAACAATTTAAAAAATGTTTATATCATAGATATTCTACATAATAATAACATAAACAATAATGCAAAATGCATATCTTTAGATATCTGTAGTAGGTATTCTAATATAGACTTAAATAAAACTTTAAATCTCATTAAAAAATATTTAAACAACAATAATTAAATAAATAAACATCACACCAACAAATTAATTAATATGTTATGAATGCAGTTACTTTATTTTCAACAATCAATATTATAAACAACCATTCAGTTTGGTTATGGGTGAACTGTTACTGGCAATTTTGGCAAAGATATTTTTGCAGTTTTTAAAAGATGTTTGTATTAATAAAATTCTGACTCAACATAATATACTACTGTATAAACATTATGTTGATGACACTATAATCCTATATAATGAAAATAGAACAAACAATATTAAATGAATTTAATAAAATTTTGTTTGTTAATTATATCAAATGTACAATAAAAATAGAAAAGGATAATTGTTATATAAAGCCATAAAATACCTCAAACATATAAAATTTCTTAAATAAAGAAATAGGAATAATTAAAAGTATTGCTGTTGCTAACAGTTATAATGTTGATTCTATTAACAAACTATATAATAAAATTAATTATAAATAATACAAAATTATTAGCAGATAAAAAGGATAAAATGTACATAATAATGTATGTACACCTTTTTGTCAAAAAATTGAAAAAATTAAAGCAATTGCATAACACCTAAATATTCTACTAATAATAAGTTAATTAAATATATTAATAATAATTATATTAAAAAGTCATGTAATAATGATACCAAATTTGATAAACAAGGAGTATACAGTCAGTTTGTGAGGATTGCAACATGATATACCTGGGTATGACTATTCACAAATTTTCCATACGTGCAAAAGTGCACATAAAATAGTATTAAAAATAACAGACCAGAAAAATCCATTTTTGCCAAACATATAATAGAATATGGTTATACATTCAATCATAATAATTTCTTGAAAATCTTAGATATTTCTTATAAATATTACAATACTTCTAATTTAGAGAAATATATTTACTGTAATAATACAAATTTAATTAATGAACAAAAATGTTTAAAAATGATATTATTTACTAAATACTACTAATACTGTACTAAATACAAATATAAAGTATATGTATTTAGTACATACTAAATATAAATATAAAAAAATAATAATTTAATCTAATAATCTCCTTGATAACATGGCTTCGTTTGATTTCATTTTAATCAACCAGAGTAGATATATATTCCTTCAGTATACTGTTAGGATAAGACAGAATGACTGTTTATACATTTTAATGTATGATTTTTTAATTTCTGACTTAATGTAATATTTTTAACTCTTGATGATGGCTTTCAAATAAGTCAAAAGACTTAACATTTATTCATGTTGTTGCTTTGTAAATGGAATAAAAATTACTGTTTTAATCTAGAAGATTATAACAGCTTACAGCTGATTCAATCATTGAATACAATACAGAGTATCGGACCTCATTAAGGAAGCAAAAATGTGATAGCTTATTTATGACGTAATCATAAATACAATATATTTTGTATGTGTATGCACATTATTCTAAGACACTTAGCTTATTCCATTTAGCATATTCCAAGACACTTAGCTCATGCATAGTAGCAACTTTTTTTATACTTTCTCTGAACAGTTTTTCTTATATTTGTGTAGACATAGGTACTCAACTTCTGTATTTCTTACAATCTATTTCTTTCAGAAAATGTAGTTTCTATAGGTCTATCCATATCTTTAGTAAAAGCAAAACAAATTTAAAAAAATATTGCATTATGTAATATAAAATAATACTTCTTTAAATCTTAATTTTTAGTTTTTTGAAGGCAGTGACAAATTAAGGGCTAAGAAGTTGTTGGTAATTGTTTTAATTATTTGAATATCAAATAGAAAATTTAAGATTTAAAAAAGTACTATTTTTTATATTATATTGACTGGTTTTTTAAAAATAAGTTTATTTATTTTTTCCAAAAAAATGTTATCTGAAATATACAAACTAGTATGAAATATTTTATGAAAATAGATATTATTTTTTTTGAATATTACAATTTTTATAGATAGTTATTTAGTTACTTAAACATTAATAAAAGTGATAACGTAATTTTGAATTACTGTATTTGTAAATAATGTAATTATAAAGTCTACTCTAAAAGCAGCAATTTTCAGAAAATGATATTGTACTTGAATAGGTTAGGTATTTCCTGGAAGTTAATGATTACTTTTTGACTTAAATACAGAATTTTATTTTGACTCTTCTTTTTTAACTTGGAATTATAATAGCCATGTATAAGACTATCTTTAAATTATACAACAATACCTGTTATTATAAACATGATTTTTTTTTTAAGGAAAAAATTAATTATTATTGTTCAACGTATAGACTTTATCATTTATTATTCTGGATGTTTAATTTTATTTTTTATACTCATTTATTATATCATTAGTGTAATCTTTTTCTCTTCTTTCTGTCTTTCTTTGAGTGTGCACCTGTCCATATACACACACATTCATATTTCATAAAAATACTTTTTGTGCTTGAATCAAAACAAGTGTATTTTTCTTCTACTAGATGAATAATAGTCTCTTAGCCTTTCATCTGGAAGGTTCCAGGATCAAACTACATGCATTAAATACTGGTCAGAACTATATGCATTAAATAAGGAAATTAATTAAAAATAAAGAAAAAAAAGTAAATAATCATAAATGATATCTATTTTACTTGCTCAATCTTCATAAGATGATTTAATTAATACTTTACATCATTTCTTTATGATTTTTTTTTTTGAAAGTGAATATTCTTTTTAGACCATCACAACATTGTTTTTTTGAAGATACTTCCTATTTAATCTGCTTCAAAATCTCTTAATCTTTATATTTCTCAATTACTGGTATTTCTCCTCCTATAATTTCCAAGAAAACTCTTACTATTGTGTTCTTTAACGAATAATTTATTTTATGTTTGTAATATACATATTTTTAATCCAGCATATAATTTTTTTTTTTGTGTATAGGAAAGAAAAGAAATTTATGTTCAATCAAGATATTTTATTACTGGACTGATATGATGTGTTTTTCTATTTTTTTATATTTGCTTCTATCTTCAAATCTATGTTCATTCTTCTAAGTATTATATAATCTAACTAGTATATTAATCTGCTAGTATATTGATTATAATTTGTTTTCTTTTGCTGTAACTTATATCTGTTGTTCCAACACCAAATAACCCAGAATGTATTCAAAGATTGTCTGTTTTTTTAACCATCAGCACCTCAGCCATGAGAACTGTGTTTTTTATTGTATAGATATTTGATTATATGTCAACTGGTCACACTGCTGGGAAAATAAGTGTTTTTTTTTTATTTATTAAAAAGAAAAATATCACCTTTTGATCCCTTTTTTTTATAATTACCCCTATTAAAATGGATTGTCCTAGTAAAGATAACAATTATTTGGTGGATACTCATCTTTTTACCCATTAAACAGGTGTACATTTCTGGATTATTTAGTTTATTTCAAGCTAATTTGAGGCACTGTATCTGAGCTGAAAGTATCATCTCTCTGCCTTGCCTACCATCTACAACTTACTGTTTGATCCATTTAAATATAACTACTATAATAACTACCTACATTTATAAAAAAAGAAAAAAGAAAAAAAAATACAAACTATAATGATTTAATAGATTAGGTGAAACAAACTGTTTGTGCTGTGTACATTAGCCAATTTTTTATTTTTCAGCCATTATTTAATCTTATAATAAGTTTTAAAGTTTGGTATATTAATTAAACTTATAAAAGAATAAAAATTGGTTTATTAACGTAGGACAACACTGTTTGTTTTATGTACCTTATTTAACTGATTAAGATGATATGTATTATGTTCAAAAATGATTGTAAAAATGTGTATTTTAAGTGAAGCATGTAGTATAACTTGTATTGACATTCAAGGCAGGTAACCTTTCTGGCCCAGTTAGGCTATCTCAACTTAGCTGAGACTACCTACTGTTGTGTAGTGTAATTATATTGTTTCAAAATTGTATATCTCTGAAGCTAATCAATTATTATTATTTTTTTTTTTCATTGCATGAGTAACCAATATTAGTGCCTGTGTGCAGAATGTGTTGGTGGAAATTTGTAGCATCTAAAAAAAAATGCCTGGCTTAACCACTTTTGAATTTCAAAACCTTCGGATGAAAGAAAAATTCTACCATTCCAGTATAAATTTATTTATTTTATTTTAAAATAGTTCATTTATTTAATTTCTTTCAGGGTGAATTAGTGAACATGAAAGATATTCCGAATTCATTAGCTGTATTCTGCTTAGCCACTTATGGTGAAGGTGATCCTACTGATAATGCTATGGACTTTTATGAATGGTTACAGAATGGGAATGTTGACCTTACTGGATTAAATTATGCTGTAAGTTCTTATAATTACTTATTTAATTTTTTAAATATTATAATTATTACAAAACCTTACTAATAATACTTGTTCAGTACAAATTAAAGAAATTGGAAATTGTATTGTCTTTTTAAAAAAAAAAATACTTTGGGTGTCCAACAAAGACTGATGGTCAACATTTTTTAAACATAACCCCTATGTTACTGCAAAAGATTCATTTGTGTGAATGCATAAATTAAGGTTTTGTGAGCAATAAAAATGTATTCTACAATATTGAAATATAATATAAATTTTATTTCTATTTTATTAATTTTAAGTAATTTTATTAATCCCATATTTTTTATAGTATAAGTTATTTTTAAAAATTACTAGAAAAAACCGATAAATTAATAAAAAAAAAAAACCATTAAATTAGTGCAATTCTTTTTTTTTTTTAATGTAAATTGAGTTATTTATATTAAATTTAACACACTAAATACAGCAGTTATGATTTATTTTTTACCTAGAGAAACTGAGAATAATTTTTTCCATGTTTTTGGTCCCATCCCATTTAACTCAAGAAAAAAAATATATATATATTAATTTTTTTTAAATCACTTTGTGCTTGTGAAACTTTAATGATTCAGCCTTTTTTTTTTTCACTTAATAGTTTTCATCACCCCTCCCTTGTTAAAATGCATGTCTCAAGTTCAACAATAAAAATCTTAGAGACTCTATTTTATTTCCTTAATTTAATATTTTTTGCTGTTTTCTTGATTATTTTTTCTTCTGTCTTCATGTTGTACCTAACTTCATCTTCCTTTACATCTATCCATTAATTTTATTTTTATTTGTTTTTTATTAATTTTTATGAATATTATCGTCATTAGATTCATGTGTTCATGCATTTTATTAAATGTTCCGGTATTTTTCAATTTCATTGAAGTATTATTCATTATTTATACCATTTTTCAAGAATTTTTCATTTATTTACTGTTGTTACTTTGTTTTTATCTTTTTTTTTTTTAAATTTAACAATAACTCAATCGTTAGAAAATCAGTTATGAATTAGTAAGGTTTTAGTGGGCACTATTTATCTTTCTTTTTTTGTTATAAAAGAAAAAAGAAATAGAATATCAATTTTGAGTTTTTATGAAGAATTATAGTTTTAATTTAAATAAAACTCCCTTCTCAGAAGAAGATGATCGAGATGAATTTTTTCATTAATTGAATTAATTACAGTATACCTAAAATTTATTCTTTTAATAATAATGTATAAATTGGTTTATTACAGAAATCAAAATGATGTATTTTTCAAATCTTAGATCATTGTAAAGCTTCTGAAAGGAATCACAAACAACAAATAGCCAGTTAATTAATGGATTAACATCATTGCATAATAAGCTATTGCTTGATATTGTAAGGACTCTGGCTGACATCTAATAAATTATATATTTTTAATTAGATTTAGATGATAGAATAAAGGTAATTGTATTTAAGCTAATCCAGATAATTTGTCAATTCGCATTGTTTTCTTATAAGACAATTTAATTTTTATATTAATTTAATCGCTTACGTTGATGAAAGTCACTTACTGTGAATTCAAATTTCCCTATGTTTCTTTCACAAATCTTAATGCACATATATACTGGTTTTTATATTTAATAAATTTCTTTATACTTTTTCTTAATGAGAGTTTAACAATCAAAATATACACGTAGTGTATATTTCATTTTAGTAAAATTATTCTTAAGAATCTGTTTGTTAGCTACTTTTTATATTAATGTTGCTGTTGAACTTTAGACATGTATTTCAATGAGGGAGGTGTAATGGATGAAAATTATTCCTGGAAAAAATACCAAAAATACCGGGAATTGAACTCATCCTAACTGATCTAGAAGCCAGTAGATAATCTTTATACCAACCGATAATAATCATTTAGCACAATCTTTTATTTTTAATTATTTTTATGATATATATTATTTTTTTTCTCAGGTATTTGGTCTTGGTAATAAGACATACGAACATTACAATGCTGTGGCAATGTATGTTGATCAAAGGTTAGAGGAACTTGGTGCAACACGTGTTCATGAATTAGGTCTTGGCGATGACGATGCAAAGTGAGTGTACTGTGTTTATACTTATTTATTACTTTGTTTATTGATGTTTATTTCTCTATGTAATTAATACATTATTAATTAAATTTCCATTTCAGTCTATATATGACACTTAATATTGAGACTCTATGCCATCTATGAGTCTCAGATTTAATTTTCTAAATTAGGACTAATACCATCCATTATTGTTTCTTTAAAGAAATTTTTACTTTCAGATGAATGACTTGCATAATCAGCAAAGCTGATATTTTAATACTTTGTCCTTGGATTGTTTCTGAATTTTTAAACAGCTTTTTTGCTTTGTCTGTCTTGAAATGAAAAAAGTATAATAGAAATTTACCCTTTTCTCATTCATTTTTGTGTAATCCTTGCATTGGTTGATTTCCTACTATTTTTTCATGTATCTGCTTCTTATAAAATAGTAGATCATTCTTTTTTTTTCTTCTTTGTACCTAATTTTTCTCTTTATCATAACATATGTTATACTAATTCATATTATCAAAAGCTGTATCAAAATTTAAAAATATCATTTGCATTAGTGTATACTAGAAAATTCATTTTATATAAAGCTTTCTCCCTTGGTATCCTACATAATATACTATAATTTTATAGTATATTTTATTTATAGTTATGATTTTCCCACTCATTTTTATTTATAGGATAAAAAAATGAGTTAATAGCAATTCTCAAAGAGAAAACAATAGATATACACACACACACCCATCCATATAAAACTAGATGTACAGTCATATAATCAATTCAGTGAGAAGAGTAGAACAGAAAAAATATTTAAAAACTGTCATGTACTTCTTTCAACAAACAAGTGATATAAATAAGTTTTAAAGTATGTGTGACATCTTTTAACTGTTAATTATGAAGTTGGAAATTAAGCTTGTTAACATGTATAAAAAAAAATAAAAATGACAGTTTTGAAGGTAGATACGAGTATACAGTAGGAAGAATAGTGAAATAATCTTTCTTTGGATGCCATTTTCATTGCATATTATAAATTTTTACAATTTTTATTGTTTTGTTATGAAATTATGTAGTTGATGCTTAATTATTATTTTAAATGACAGTAAATTATGATTTAATATGATATACGCATAGATTTATGTAAGTAATATTTACCATAATTATATGTTTTTATCTTGTTTTCATTTAGTCATGAAAGTAATTGTTTTAAAAACCAGCTATTTGAAGATAAATATATATTCATATATAAAATGCTATCACTGATGTAAGTAATGACCCAATTATTGCATAACTGACATGTTCAGTTTTACATACCAATTATTTTATCTACATTAATCAAAGTTATTAAATTTAAAAAAACAAATTTTAACTTTAAATATTGAATTGAAATTATTGTTAATTGGTAAAGAATTTTCTTAATACATTTAAAAATTATTAAAATGATTTGTAATAGTAATAGAAAGCAAAAAAAAAAATGTTTATTTGGTATTATTTTTTTCTTCAGAATAGAGTGCCGTATTACATACATAAAAAAAAGGCATTGCATTTCAGCTGACTTTTGTATAGTTGATCAACAAGTGATTACATTATGAGTACTCATTTGAAGTATAATTAACACAGTCTTTTGTAATCAGGAGAATGTTTTTTTATCCCTTGTAGTATGTAGAGTAACTATCATAAAGTCGGATATGTTAACACTTGCCTTTATTGCCTTTATAACTGTGAATCTGATAAATTGTGGTGCAGTTCATAGCAAAAACAACACTGTTATAATGCCTCAGCCTCTGTATTCACTGGACATGACCCCCTGTGATTTCTTCCTATTCCCCAAGCTGAAAATAACCATGAAAGATGACGTTTTGCAAGTATTGAAATATAAAGACACAACCACTGAAAGAGCTAAATGCCATACCAGAAATTGTATTCCAGAGGTCCTTCGAGGATTGGAAAAAGCACTTGGACAAATGTATTATATCTGAAAAGGAGTAACTTGAAGGTGACAAAATCAATATTGATAAATGAATAAAAGTCTTTAGAGAAAAACTAAAATTCCCATATTTTTTGATCAAATATATGTGTCATATGTTATTGCCATGGCACTGATTGTTTTATTTAATGTTGGCTTTGATCATTGACATCTAGAGAATATTGATTATGCTTACTATACTCATCAGTCACTAGTAAATACCATGGCATGTCCTGCCATCCCTCAAGGAAGCAGGATTGGCTGAATTTCTTTGTTCGAGGTTGCAGGATTGATTGCTCTTTGTGTTGTAGCGTTTGCCCAGCAGCCTGTAATGCAGTCCCAGGTGTGGGGGTCATCAGCATATGGCTGACAGTGGGGCCTAGAGCTCTTTCTGCCTTGGAAGCAATTTTTTATTTTTCAGAGCAGATGTACCATAAATACTACAGTGTGCAGTGAATCCATGTCCAACCATTGGTTTTTTCAGTTTGATGATCCATGGAAATCTGTTAATTAAAGATGGCTCTGGTAATAGACATTTTACCCTTATTTCATATAATTTAATTTAGAGGCTGTTACTTCCTAAAAAATTCCAGGGGTTTACTGAAACTCCAGGTTTTAAGGGTACAGTTTTATGATCATACCCAGAAACATCCATCCACCTTATTATTTTAGATTCTCTTACATATTTCTTTTTTCAATCTTAATTTTATTATGGTTTCTGTTAAAAATTAACTATATTTATTGAAGTTTAATCATATTATCACACTTTTTTTCTTTTGTAGTATTGAAGATGACTTCATTACCTGGAAAGATAAATTTTGGCCATCTGTTTGTGATTATTTTGGTATTGAATCAACAGGTGAAGATGTTAGTATAAGACAATATAAATTAACAGAACATACTGATATTAATACTGATAGAGTATACACAGGTGAAGTGGCTAGATTACATTCATTGCGTAATCAACGACCGTAAGTAATATAAAAATCTGTTACTAATAATATTGATTATGTTTAAATATATTAATGCAGTGACGTTTGCTACATTATTTTTATATCCCTTAAACTGGGTTTAAAAAATTATCCTCTCTTTTATTTGTTATTGATATGTTTTAATCTGTAATTTCTATATTTAATCCTCATTTTATTAAATGTTATTCAAAGATTACACAGCACTGCACTTGCAAGCATGCTAAGCTGAGAAATTGAGGTAATGTTTGGTTTCTTTCCCTCTTAAACACTAAATATAGTGTTGCTGTAACTGGACAGGGATTTATATAATAAAAGTTTTGCCAGCAACAAGAACTGTCAACAATAAGTAGAAAAAAGAATTTATTCATAATGCAGTTAATTTGAAATAATCAAACAGGAATTGTTTACATTACTATTTATAATTTTCAGAAATAATTGAGAATTATAGAAAAATATTATTTTATTTAATAATTTCTCAATTTATGTTGATAATATGTTCCATGCATGATGTTGTTTAAATAATACGAGAGAATATTATAAAATGAAAAATTTCATTATAAGATTCATAAGTTTTAAGTATTGATCCACTGATCTCTGTTGGAATGGAATGGTAACATATCTACCTTTCATACAGAAATTTCAGATTCAAGTCAATAATGGAATTAATGGAATAGAGAATATATATAAATAAATAACTTTCTTGGAATAATGATTATTTACTACATAATCCAAAACTTCTTACAAATTCATTAGTAGTTTTCTTATTTGCTGCCAGGCTGTCTCCTTTTATTTTTTTAAACACCAAGACTTGCATCATGTTCTTTAAACTTTTAGAACAAGTTGGTAATAGCATTAAATTCTTTAGCTTTGGAGAATTATTTTGTGAAGTTCTTAAATATGATGACCTTTTCATTGAAGGATAGGGACGTAGAAAAAGAACATAAACTGTCTTTTCACTTCAATTTAGGAAGTAGTATTCATTTCATTTTCTCATTATTGTGGTCAAAAAACAGAATCCAAGCACATTTTAATCACATCACTAAATAAATTCACACATCTATCCAAATTCTTCAGTATCAATACTAGACTAAATAGTACTTGCTGAATAGTGTTAATTTGATTACATAACAAACTAATTGTTTTTAATTTGCCTTTAGTTTTCTCACAATTTTACGTCATAGATTTTCTCTTAGATTTAATGATTTTCATTTTATAATGAGGTAGTATTTATATATAGTAACTTTTGAAACTTTGAAAAAAGGTTTTAAAAAGGTACATGGAATAGTTGGTAAATAAGTAATCAGTGAACACCGTCAATGAATATGTAAACACTAAATCAGAATTTTAGATGAATCAACTATAATATTAAAAAACATATATATACTTGTATTATACTAATCCAAGTAGCTGTAGTCAGCTATAGTCAGAAAATAGCTTCCCTCTCTGCATCTATTGCAGTGTTTAAGGCTGTACGCCTTACAACACTGCAATATCCTGCAGTATGCATAACACTGCATTTATCCTTGGATAATTTTATGGTATTAAAAAACTAATTTTAAAACTAATGTAATTTAAGATTTTATAATTATCTCAGTGTGTTAGACCTAAACAGTAACTTTTAATTACCTTTCATTAGATTAACAGTTTTTTAAATATTTTATTATTATTCCTTGCTGGTATTGGTTAGTTACTTAGTATTTACCCTTTTATTGAGAAATCTGTTATTTTAATCATTATGTTTCTGTATTTAAATTATGTACTGCGTATTTGAAATTGTTTATAAATTAGCAACTTTTGAGTTCTTGATCTTACAGTTGAATATGGAGATATGAAGTCATAACATATTGATAATTTTACTAGGTGTAACATATTTTAATTTTTTACTTATTCTGTTAAAGAAATACTTCATTGTTCTTATCCTGTCTGGTTATTATAAAATAGATATTACTTATTCATCATTATACAAATACCAAAAGTTTAATTTTTAGTGCAATATTAGCAGAACAGTTTATATTTTGAATTTGATATTATATTTTATATATAAGATAATGGATGATGCTAAATGCCATTATATGAAAAAAATAAAAAACACAATTTCAACAATTAAAAGTGATGTAGTGCAATATCTAAACAGCATAAGTTGGCTAATTCATCACAGGTAGAAGCACAACCCCCTTTGTAATTTAGTAATTCCAGATATAAAGTAGAATTGGTCATGTACAATTATAATGAGTATAGTTATAATACATTATGTTTGACATCTCATTACCATAATCTTCAAACATAAAACATTAAGCAGCTGAAAAAACTTAATCGTCTTTAAATTAAGAAATGGAATTATATTTCAAACATTTTGAAAAGTGTGGTATAGAAAGATAAAAGGAATAGTTCTGATCACGTAAAAAATATCTAGGAAATTATGTTCAATAAGGATTTTTCATTTAGAATTAAAATTGATAAAATTAAACCAATAACTACTGTAAACCTAAACTTGGAGAAAACAGTGAGGACAATGGTAATGATTGCAAAGTATCAACAAATCTTAATTTTAAAATCCAGATAAAGGAGAGATAATTAGTAATAGCACATCAGTGCAATGTCATTCATGTTTCAGTAAAAACTATATGCAGGGTTCTATGCAGTAGTGCATATTTGGCCAATCTAATCCTTAATGGTGTCATAAACTAATGATGAAACTGAATTAACAATGTTGATGACAGTAATACAAGAATATTATACATTTTAATGATTTACATATTTGACATTTTATTAAATTTTTTTTCCAAGTTCTTTTCTTTATACAAAGACTAGAAAAGAAATATGCCCTGTTGTGAAGTAAAATTACTGAGATATAACACCACTTTAGAACACTCAACCAAAAACCTGAATCATTAGCTTTGGCTAAAAAAAAAAGCTCACTTACCCTCAAATATCTCCCCACTCACAAAAATATATCCCTCTTAAAAACCATGATTTTTTTTTGTTTAACTTCCAGTTACAGTATAGTATATCTTCAGAGGATGAGATGAATGAATTGTAGCATGTGTAAAAAATGCCATGCCTGACCGGGATTTGAATCCAGGACCTCCGGATGAAAGGCCAAGATGCTACCACTCTGCCACGGAGACGAAAAAAAAATGGAAGAAATTGTGCCTAAGAAAATGTTAATCTTATAAGAAAAAGTGCATCTCATAATAACTCTTGTGAAATATTTAATTTTTCATTGTAAAAAATAATATGTTGCTTACAAGTTCACTGTTACTGTTTAATTACAGAAAAAGAAAAAAGGTCAAATTTTTGTTTTTTGAATACATTCTAGTTATTTGTAAGAAAAAGTGTACATAAATTATTTAGTGATTTAACATTTATGAAGTCTGCGTTTTAGTACGTGATTGTCTTTTTTAGGTATCAACCCTTCTTTTTTCTTCATAATTTTGACCAGATAATATTCTTTTTTTTATTTTTATCTAAAACATTAACTGAAAATTGTTATCTTGCAGACCATTTGATGTAAAGAATCCATTTTTGGCAGAACTTATTGTCAACAAAGAACTTCACACTGGTGGTAATCGTTCATGTATGCACATTGAATTTAATATTGAAGGATCTAGGATGCGTTATGATACTGGTAAGGTTTATTATAAATGCAGATGGAGTAGTAAATAATTATTTAGAAAAATAATTCTGTAAAATAAATTTCACAAATTGTTAATTCAGAATAATGGTCAAACAAAGTTAGGTATATTTTACAGTCAAGGCTGATTGGTTGGAATAAATATTTATATTTTAGTTATCAAACTTATGAATTGCTTATTGATAATGTGGCAATTACCAATGTCAGTGAGTTTTCAGTTAGTCGCTAACCACAATGAGCATGACTATCAGTAAATCTTCGTTTACAAGCGAATCGTAGATTTTGTATATTTTCTGACTTTGTGTACTTTTAGGTTAGACTGCAAATACACAAAACGTCTAGAATAACAGTGTATTTTTATTATGTTTTTTAAAAATATGTACATATACTTCTTACTTTTATCAGATCAGTAAGTTTTCCGTTCTCTTCCTTTGTTTGTTTAATACCAGTTATCCAACATGTTGGTGGACCTGTATGTTCATTTTACCAGGTGATCATTTGAAAGATTACCACATTTATTATTCAACAACTATCAGTGCCATCATATTTCTGTTTGCAGGCATGTATACTACTCTCAGAGGAGGGGAACCTTTATAAAAGGGAGGAACCCACCCTCTCCATTACACCTACCCTAACTCAAAAATTCTAAATAGCAATGGTAACATTTAATTAATCATTAATTGACAACCAAAAGAAAAAATGAATTTTGATGAAAAAAAATTAAAATCCACCCATCCACCCTTTGTTCGGTAGATGTGAAAAACCATTTAGGATAATACTTTTTTTATAATACTTTTTTTGTATGTTTATCACTTAAACATACAAAAAACCAATAATAAGGTACCTACTTCTTTGCTGGCAACATGTTGAAAAATTGATTACCTTGTTAACAGGTTAATTTTCTGCCAGTTATTGAGTTTCTATGGTAAATTTTTGCAAATTGTTTTCTTTCTTATTGTATGTAATTAGTGAAAAAGAATCTATTGTGTTTATTTCATCATCATGTTTTATTTAAATTGTTGTTTTTGTTCCTTAGTTAAAATTGACATTTGGTTTGTGTTATTGTTCTACCATTTGGCCTTTCATTTTTTATCTTTAGTAAATTTGTCTCACTAAAATGATTTACAATCTGGAATAAAGGACTGAAATAATTTTTCATATGGAACAAAATAAATGTGCTAGAAGAACTACCCAACCATTAATTAAATGGCATCCAAATAAAACTGTTTTACACTCTTTTATTGAATGAGAAATGCCATGAGTAAGAAATGTGCAGGGCGAAAGGTTTTAGATGGATTAACTTTGGTTGAAATGTTGGGAAATGTAGTTGCAAATCCTCAGAGCTCAATTCATAAAATATCGTGTGAAACTGGGATTTCTTATGGCTCTGTTTTCAGTACATTAAAAGTAAATAATTTTTTCTGTATAAAATAGAACTGCATCAAGAACTGAATGAGGATGGTGCTGACAGAAAGATTGAATTCTGTGAACAAATGATTCAGTTAATAGATTGTAATCCAATGTTTACGAAAAAGTATTCGTAGGGATTTACTCATAACTAAAGAAACTTTAATAAAAGTAATATGTGAATTTCAACAAAGATTTTATTATTCTTTACAAGAAAATGGTAATCATTTTGAACAAATGATTTTAAAAATTCTTACTTTTATTTTATTGAGGTAAAAAAAAAAAAGTGTTTCATGTATTATTTCTTAAGGACTTTTATTGTTGAAAACCTTCATAATAAAATTAGCTAATGAATGATTTAAGCTTTATTTTTAGATTAACAATTATTCATTTATGAATTAGTTTTTATTTAATTAAGTTGTTCTGGTAATAAATTTTACAACATGTTTACCAGCAAAGTAGTAGTGTCAATAACACTGTATCCCCAACATAAGCTAAAAAATACAAATTTTTAATCCTAATGTCAATACCAGTGAACCAATTTTTATTTTATTTGCACTGAATTATTTGTCATACAAAAGTCCTTGCAGTGAGGTGTCATAAGCTACATCGTCTCATTTAAAAAAACAAAAGAAGTTTTCAACTCTTGAAAATTTAAAAAAACATGTAAAGATGAAATTTTATGTTGGTAATTTAAAATATAATTTTCATAGTTTTAATCCACAGATTATGATTATTTCAAATAGTTAATGAAATAATATCATGCAATTTTATACTTGCAGTGCTGTGCAAATTAGTTGGGACAAGCAACCTCTTTTTTTAAGAAATAC
>JAAAKQ030061865.1:0-15784 GCA_010016005.3 Zanna intricata
ACTAGGATTTAAACTTTAGAACTCTCGACTTCGAAATCAGCTGATTTGCGATGTCGCGTTAACCACTAGACCAACCCGGTGGGTTTGTTTAGCCCTCCTTAACTACCGTAAAGTATTACTTATGAGGATGAATAAGGAAGATATGTATGAAAGTAAATGAAGTGTAGTTTTGTTCGGTGTCAGGTCGACCATTCCTGAAATGTGTGATTAATTGAAAATCAAACACCATAGGATACTGATATCAACGATCTGGTATTCAAATCCGTATAAAAGCAACTGCCTTTACTAGATTTGAACCTTAGAACTCCCGACTTAAATAATATTGGACCGTTCTTATTATTCAAACAACTGAAAATTTTGATTAACAAATAAATAAACAAACCTATTTTGTGAAGAAATTCTTTCACATAATAATCTCTAATTAAATGAAAGATAAAATTATACTATAACAAATATTACATAATATATTAATATCAGTTCTCTTCTTCATGGAATTTTCATATTGGAAAACATGAATCGTTTCCAGTACCAACCTCCTATTATTGTTTATATCATATAAAATTTTCACTTCTTTGTAATTAAAATTGTGTTTGTTTTCTTTTGTCTTGTACCTGACATGGCAGTAACCCCATATTTTTTATATTTATGGGCCTCCAAACGCTTTTGTAAATATTGGGAAATTTATCCAGTCTACTATCCCAGACAATCATTCCATTTAATATTATATACTAAATTAAATTAAGTTGTTAATCTGTGATTTTAATGGGGAAAAATAGTAAAAATTGTTGTTAAAGTTTCTAAATACAACTTTGAATTATTGTTTTAAAATATTTTGGTTTTTTGATTTTAAACATACTTAATAAGAATATTTTTAAAATTAGAAAAATAAAAATTTAAGTATATTTTTCTGATTTTGTATACAATAAACACCATAGCTTTAATAAAATATCATAAAAATCAGTTACAAAAATAGTTCATCCATATTGCTTAACTTATTTATTATAATTTCGAAATATATAATAATTAAGTCAAAATATATTTGTAATAGATAAATGTAAATATATTTGTATCGAATAATTTTAATATAATTTATAATCTACACCAAAGCTTTTTTTTTTAATATAACACATTTTGATTTAGAATTTACTTAATAAATAATAATTAAGTCAAAAAAGTGATAGTCCAACCGTTATTTAACATAAACAGAAAACATTAAATTCAATGCATTTCGTCCCAGTTTAGTAGTAGGTAGAATGCATACACACTTTTATATAGTATTCATTACGTTATTTGTAAAAACGAGACGATTCAATTATTTTTCCAGAATTAATAATAATTCCTGTATTCTTACTTCTTATTATATGTCGTATATCAGTTAATTTTACAAAGTCAGAATTTTAATTCAGAGTAAATGAAACTGACTATTACAGGTCCGATTTCATCGCCCGTAATTATTAAATCTTAGTTAATAGTTAAGTTTTTTATTTAATCTGTTTTATTCTTCAACTTAATATCTGCATAATTACATTAATTTACAAAAATTAAAAATACTGAAGTTCTTAATATAAAAATTGAGATGGGTTCCCACCTCCCCACTCACTTGATCCCACCCCACCATTATGGTTATGATTCAACCATATTTACTATTATTTTTTAACGTTAACTAACTTTTTTATAAATACATTTTATTTTCTCTGTTCGTTACTCTACTTTTTTATTTATTATCTTTAATAATAATTCTTGTTTTTCTTGAGTTTATTTAAATGAATATTTCTTTCTCCTGATGTTATTCCTCTTTCCTTCAAATTTCTGCGGCTTTTGTTGTTTTTAATCCGCTCTTTATTATCTGTTAACTTCTGTTTTTACAGTTCTTCTTTTATATTTATATATATATATATGTTTTTTTTTGTGTGTAGCTTTAAATGATTTGAGTCAGACAGCAGAGATTAAATAGATGTAAATCTTTTAGTAACTCTAATAGAATTGATAATTAAGAATTAAATAATAGTTGCTTAGAAACTGATTAAACAATGACTAAATATAAACCATTCAAAATATAATTGAGAAAATAAAATTACTACTACCACAGGGGAGAGCGGGTTATAAAATACTTTCTTTGTGTTTCTCCTGCTTGACCGAAAGGGGAGTAGCAGGAACTTCTGGATGTTTTATAAATATATTTATTTAGGTTTCTCTACTCAAATTCTTAATTAAAGCTTATGTGATTAGTACTGGTTAGGCATGTTTAGGCTTTTCAGCAATGTATGGCATTAATTTTATCAGCATTACCATAGCCAATGACCTTAGCATCCGATACAATTTAAAAATTACCTTCTTATTTATAAATATTTAACTCTTAAATATATAAAAATTAATACCCGTTTTTTGTTGGACAATATTGTCATTAGATACGTAGGAAAACGTATGTAAAATAAATACATGAAAAAAACGATATAGATAGATAGAAGATAAAAATATAAATTTACAATTGAATACGTTCAAAAAAAATTTTAGCGTAATGTCGCTGATGTAGTTATTCAACACTGAAGTTTCTGTCTCGCTATTGATAAGGAGTTTCCCATCTCTGATATTCAACATTTTAGAGTGATCAATTCTAATATTTTATGACGAGTTTGTAGGCAATACCGAACTATAACCGATTTCATTCATCTTCTATATAAACAACTAAATAAAATAAACAATTTAAAAACCCTCAACGAAATAAACATTAAGTAAAAAAATTAATTAATTAATAAAGAAAGACTTAGAAACATTCAAAAGCCGTTCTGAAGGAACACATCTACTGCAGTGACCCCTGGCGGAGCTTAAAACTTAAAAACTAATCTAAGAAACTCCTCTTAGGTGATACCTATGTAGTGGAAAAAAAACCGCATCAAAATCGATCCAGTGCAACGCCTCCTAGTTTCCTATAATCGTAAAACTAATTTAAGAATCTGTTCTGAGGCTATACCTATGTGTTGCAAAAATCGCATAAAAATTGGCCCAGCCGTTTTAGAGAAACACATACTGCTGCACCCCCTGGTAGCTTATAACCGTTAAAAAATGATAAAGAACCTGCTCTGAAGTGATACCTATTTAATGCAAAATCCGCATCGAAGCCTGTCCCAGTAGTGTTTGAGGATAATGGTAACAAACACACACACACACACACACACACACACACAACTCAACCTCTTACCCCACAAGCATATACGATCTCCGTTCCGTCGGAGGTAAAAAAATCAGCGGAGTGCTTCTTTATTTCAATTCACAGATTTTTCTTTTGGTGTGTCCTAATTATGTTAAGTTGCGATTATCTTTACAAGTTGATTATAAAAACCTATTCTTTCTTCGGATTTAGTTTTATTTTTATTGTTTCTTGAGGAAAGAATTAAAGTTTCTAAACTTTGCTACATTTAAGATATGTTATATAGCAAATACACGTTTCTTTTCTTTTTTCAATATTACTTTCGTGTTTAAAAAAAATAAAATTGAAAATACGGTGGCTAAAATTATGGAAGAAAAAATACTAAATTGTTTAAGACTGTTGCCGGGAGCTGAAGAGAAAACCAGATGCTCTTAATACATCCATCGTCACCATAGCGATTAGTTGTATAATGTGTAACATTATTTTCAGATAAAGCAATCTTAATTATTACTACTTATATTTATAGTGGCAGAAACATAAAGTATAAAACATTTAATTAACAGTATTCTTTCAATTAAAACAGTGCATCAGGTACAATGTTTTTACTTATTAGGTAATTCATTTATAACAGCGTTTGATTTCTGATATTTGTTTATTTTTTCTAAATTTATTTTTGATTCCTGTAATAAGTAAGATATTTACATATATAAATATTTAATAGGAAAACATATTTAGGTAGAATCGGAAGGTGCATAAAATACTTCGATTTACATTACATTTTCACATAAGTTTATATGTGTTAGTAATGTATTCATAAAATCTTGGAACGATATCCAGAAGTACATGGAATCAAGTCATTTTTACATGGAGCGATGTGGCAGTTAGAGCCTCGATCGGCAGTAGGCTCGTTTAACAGTTCGTAAACGTAGTTTACGAACTGCAAAACAAGCGCGCGAAAACACTTTTCGCTGAATATGAAATTATACATTTTCATTTGCACCATGTAATGTATACGTCGTTACATTTAATTAGTACCAAAGTGAACTTCTATCTGCTGATAGATTAGAAAATGATTATCTTTGTTCCTGCGCGTTATCTTTTTCCGCATGATACTGAGCATTCAGTCTAAAACTAAGGATGTAACTTCTAATGCAGCGTTTCTCAAGTTGGAGATTGAACCAGACTTCAATTCCTTTTTTTTAAACTTATTTTTTTAATTTACATAAATTGATTTATTAATAATTATTAACCTCGCATTCTAAAAAAAAATTTACGTCAACAATAAAAGAAAAAAAAAAAAAAAACATCAGAAGTTATTAATGGAATGAAATTTTAAGTAGTTTTCAAAAATAATAAGTAGTTAGTTAAAAAAAATAATGTGTATATGTAGTTTAATAGGCGTAGGAGGAAGTCATGAGATGTTCACATCAGAATTTTTTCATAATAAAATAATTTTTTCGCTTGAAATAAATGCATTTTTGTACCGACTCATTAATTGCTTCATTTGCTGCAATATTTCATTACTCCATTCATAATACAATATTTATATTAAATAACATTTACATCATTAAATATTATATTTACAAGTAATCTGGTAAATCCAGAGGGATTTCATTTACTTTAAGATAAACGTTGATCAATTCACGGGGAGAGACTTTTCTATTTTACTCACTCTAAATAATTAGTCTAGTGGTTTGAGCCACAATACGCGTTATACAAAAAAGTATTAACAAAAGAGCAATAGAAAAAAAAAAGTTATATGCTTGTGAAACAAAAAGATAAAAATATTTTAACTCAAACGTATTTTACTTATTATCAAAAACTGTGTTGCATTTGTATTTGTATACCCACCGGGCTGGTCTAATGGTAAACTCAATGTCGTAAAATCATTTGTTTAAAAACTGATTTTTGAAGTCGAAGGTTCTGAGTAAAATGTTATTAAAACTTTAGTTGATTTTACATGGATTTGAATACTAGACGGTGGATGCCGATTTATTTTGTGGTTGGGATTCAATTAGTCACATATTTCAGGAACGGTCGACCTGATTCTGTAAGACTGCACGTCATACATATTAGATTTATCTTACTAGATTATTATGGGGGCATTACTTTAAATAAATAAATTTATTTTACACATATAAATTTGTATTTGATATTCTTCGTAATTTTAATATGAACTCCATGGACAAGGAATGGTAGCGTCTAGGCTTTTCAACCGGAGGTCCCGGTTTCGAATTCCGGTCAGGCATGGCATTTTTCATACACTACAAAATTTTATATTTCAATATACCCCGCTTATCAGGCAATATCATCATCGAGTAAAAAAATAAATAAAAACAAATAAATAAATAAAATTGACTTTTTAATAGTTCGTTGTTGTATATCTTATACCTATTTATACTTAAAATGTTTGTATATATGTATTTATACCTAAAATAATTTTTTTAGTCAGCTAACGATGTATAATTGCATACCAAGTAATTTGCTTCGCAAAAAAATGTTTAAGATAAATTAATACAAAATATTTAATCGCTCATTTATAATTTCAACTGTACAGGTTGTTTATTTTACAAAGAATTCCTTAAAATTTTAAATAATCCTGAAAATTATTTATGTACTTTTGGGCTAAATAGTTTTTTAATTATAAGAAATTTCTAATGATTTTGGGATTTTTGTGTAATTTCGTAGGTCGATTCAGTAAAATTAGTTTAAATTATTATGTTCAATTTAATTCATAATGCTTATAACACAAGATTAATGAGTAACGAATTATTTCTATGAAATCTACACTATTAAAAAAATTAATCGTTTGTGAGCCAGTCAGTGAGTGTGTGTGTTCGTGCACGCGCGTGTGTGTATGTGTGTGTGTGTGTTTTGATACGAAATCCAGCAAAACAAATCCTATATTCTAAAAGAGGGCCAAAAATTACTTGATGACACCAAATGGTACATTGCACTAAACTTGATAGTTTTTGAAATAATCGAGTGGGGCATCAGAGCATTACGCGAGAACTAACCGACTGATGGCTTTAAAATTTTCAGAAAATATGTTCAAGTCACCAGAGAACATTTTAAGTCAAAGATAGAGGTTTTAGCCACCTTCGGGGATATGAGAGAGATATCCGAACTTTATATCATGAACGTGGGAAACATTGGAAAAAAGAGATCTTTGCAAGGTTTTAATTGTTACTTATGAATATTATTCTTACAACCATGAGGATAACGAACAAAACGGGGGTCATTGGAAGGCCGAGTGAAGCGAGTCTAGTACGGCTAGTAACAAATTTTAAGTATGGATAAATTGCTTATTCTTATTTTTAGAAATGTAAAGCAAAAGTAGATTGTTTTTTTTTTTTTTTTTAAAGAAAGACAGTTTTTTTAATAATTTTATTAAATTAGTCTTATTTTCCATAACGAAAAAGTGAGCTTTTTAATGGAAAAAGTATAGTTTTTATAGCCTATCTCAGCCTGATTTTAATTCATAAAATAATTATAAAAAGAGTTAAAACATAATAATGGATTATTATTAAAAATTTACCATAAATTATTTAAAAAAAACAAACTTATTGTTAAAAATTAATTTTCATAAAATAATTTTGATAGTTAAGAATACATTTGATTTAAGTGATTCTAGGCCTTTTTTGTACTGGGGGGTTAGTACAATACTTGGTACTCTAAAAGGACTCTCCAAATAGACTACTTAACACGAATATACGTTAACGAACATGGTAGCCGAATATATTACTATATTACTTGTTATTAAATAATATTTACATTATATAAATTTCTATAATAGTAATATGTTTTTTATGTTTTAATGTATTAAATAAATAGTAATTTTAATGTAAAAAATAAAAATATATCTATGCAATTACTATACGAGTAATTTGAAATCTTAAAATAGTAACAGTTTTGGGAAAAAATTCTAATTTCATATTCCCTAATTAATTCTAATTTCCCAAATTTTAATTTATATATTTGAACTAAATATTACGTAAGAATTCAGATAGAGTTATTCTAAAATCTAACCGAATTAATTGGGGGGAAGGAGAGAAGAAACAAAAAAAAAAACTGACGTAGATATGACTTTCTTGCACGCCTATTAAATTTCATGTACATCTTGTTTGTAAAATGAAAAGTACATAAAATTATTTTCATTAATAACTTGTGATATTTTTTCATATTTGTTTTATTTTTTAATTTTGTTATTGTTAATATTGAGTTATAATTTATCCTAATTTTTTTTACAATTAGTGGTTAATAATTATTAATAAATAAATATATTTAAATTAAAAAGAAAGTTAAAAAAAGAGAGATGAAGTCTAATTCGATTCGATGTGCCTTCTCCATGTAAAACCCAAATATTTCATTAATTAAAATTTTATTTAGTTATAACTCGGTGACCAATGAAAATAAGTACCAATTAAGATGTATTATTGAAAAGCTTTCAATGCGAGCTTATTACGGTAGTTAACAAAACGCCCAAAATCCAAATGTTTGTTTAATTTTGGTGTCCTTGAACACAATTAGTTCAGTTGATTGCAATCAAAAGGGGAGGTGTACAACTAGATGTTACAACAGTTCTAAATCCGAAATTTCAACATTCTATGGCATTCTATGTTATTTTTGAGTTTTCCAAGATATTTACATACATGCCTACGTACAGACGTCACGCCGAAACCAGTAAAAATGGATTCGGGATTGGTCAATACAGATGTTTCTGTTGAAATCTAAAAACTGAAATTTTTCTCGATCACAATACTTGCTTTACTTCATACATGGAAGTAAAAATATTAATAATTATGTGCTATGAATTTTATATTTAATTATGCTACGAAGTAATTTGAAGTTGATATATAAACATATCATCACTGTGAAGTTGTTGAGAATTACAGTCTTTTGTTTTATCAAGGTTACATCACAATCCTGGGCCAACAAATCTTAAAGCAAATACCAACTGTCAGCATTAAGGTAATATATACATGGGAGACTCAGATCATCAGTATATAAACTGATGATTTACTCGAGTAAATCATCAGTTTATATACAGTTTATATATATACAGTTTATATATATATATATAAACTGTAGATGAGACTCTTTTCGACCCAAAGGTTGTATATACGCAATGTACGAATATATATATATATATATATATATATATATATACAATAACTGCTGCAAATATTGACACACCTTGAAAGTTGCCGAAAGAATGTTGTATATTTAGAAAAAACTAGTTGAAAATTATTAACATCAAATTTCAATATCGTTAAATTTAAACTGGTTGGTGTTCATCTTCATATATAATGCATTTTTGTTCATCCCAGAATCCATTTTGATTAGTTTCGGCATGATGGCTGTACGTACGTACATATCTATCTCGCATAACTCAAAAACGAATGTTGAGATTTTTCAGTTTAGGACTGTTGTAACATCTACATGTGCACCTCCCTTTTTGATTAAAATCGACAAAACCAAAAGTGTTCAAAAAAGCCCAAATTCAAAAAAATTTGGATACTACAATAATAATCCCTCATTAAGAGTTTTTCAGCGATATCATATGTAGTACTTACTTTCATTGATTCCAGAGTTATAGCCAAATAAAATTTTAATTAATGAAATATTTTGATCTTACAAAGGGAAGGCACATCGATTCGAATCAGACTTCATCTCCTTTTTTAACTTTTTTTTTTAAATTTAAATATATTGATTTATTTATATTTATTCATCTGTTTGTAAAAAAATTTTGGTACATAATAATTCAATAATAACAATTAAAAAAAACCGAAAAAAAACCACCAATATGAAAAAATAACAGAAGTTATTAATGAAATAAAATTTTATGAACTTTACATTAAAAAAAAAAAAAAAAATGGTATATTTAATTTAGTATGCGTGCAAGGAAGTCTGTGATATCCACATAGAATTTTTGTTTATAAATTTCTATAGTTTAATTTTTTAAGTGTAGAAGTGAATTTATTATTTATTCTTTGTATACATTAGCGTAAGCATTTAACCTAAAATCATACATACATGAATGTAATGTGCTTGCGTGTGTGTTTGTATGTTATAATTTATAAATCCTTATTATTTCCAAAATCAGTTTATATACTGAAATAGTATATCAGACCATGTATAACGTGCGTTAATTTTCCTGACTTGTTAATAGATTGCATTCATTCCACGTGAAAGAGGCGTTTGTTTGTTACTGCAAAATTATCATTATGTACTTTATCAGTGGTATTTTCGGAACACGTTTCTTTAGTTAATAAACTTAAAAGTATAAGACTTTCTTTATTCCACTACATTTATTCTAATTCGTATTTTTCAGAGTAATGTATCTTATAATATAAAATAGTTCTGTGAACAGTAGACCTCGCTCATTTTGTACTGAATTTAACAAATTCAACATTACAACGAAATTGAATTAATGACGTGAAAAGTAAAATAAAGTACAAGACGGAATTTCTGATCCTGGAATTTTTATCGAGTGCCAAAAGAAAAAAACATCTTACTGACTTATCGATAACGTCAGCACTGTCATCAGGTTCAGTGAGCACTTAACATCAATGATTGAAGACTAAAAAGAGGTATACAAGTGTGAAAGAAGACTAACAACAATCAGCGTTTTTTTTTCAACCGTTGTACTGGTTACTAAATTTAAATTTAAAATTTAAAAAACTGGTACGCATGTCTAAGAGCGGAATTTTATAAAAAGTGGAAATTTTATAATATCCTAACAGTTTCACAACTTGCTTCTTTCTTTTTTTAATTGTGATGGGAAATCCTATTACAAACACTTCTAAAGAGCCTATTGAACTCGAAACAGGTTCCGCTTATTATTTGTGCGTAAGTGTGCCTGCACATACCGACTAAATCAACACTCCGCCATCATCCTTCCCGGAGTTGACCCCGTAGAGGAAGACAACCATTACATGACATTTGGGGTCGCCACGCCACCCCTTCCATATCTAGCTCTTATGTGCTTTACCGGAAATCATCTACAAAACATCAGCATAAGGCATCTCTCAGCGTTGTTCTTGCCGTAGTCAGAATGCTGTTGATGCGAATACTACATTTGCCATTCCCATCAGTGTACAAAGCTAAAAAAACTAAAAAACAAAACTAAAAATAAAACACATCTTTCATTAGTCTCAAACAATACCGAGTCAACAAAATAAGGAAAGGAACTGAAATCCACTATCTACCCGAAGGTAAAAGAACTCCAGTCCTTAGCGTCAAGGTATCACTGTCACCCTTACTTTCCTAGCGTGTTCTTAGGTTCATATTTTCAACATTACAGCACTGACCCAGTTCGATACTACTTGCCTGTTTTCGACCGAACTGACCATTATCTCTTCGTAATCCTCAGGCGGGAACAATTTATCAACATTTAGATTGGACTCCGCTGTGTTCCTCTGAGATGAATCACGGGCATTCTAAAAACAAATGGTACGTCGTTTTTTCGATACTTTCGCAACTGAGGCAAAGATTCAGTCTAAATCTGAATAAGTACGCCTTCACCCACCGATGATCAGATAAAACTGTCTCAGGGCGTAGTTCATGTCCCCTT
Organism: Zanna intricata; assembly: GCA_010016005.3. Taxonomy (NCBI): domain Eukaryota; kingdom Metazoa; phylum Arthropoda; class Insecta; order Hemiptera; family Fulgoridae; genus Zanna; species Zanna intricata. Next base: position 10,725 of record JAAAKQ030061865.1, read on the forward strand.
GCCTCCTAGATATCCACTTAGCTATACCATTGATTAGTCGGTGGGTCCAGCTCCTTTTCCCATGTCATTCCAGCTCCTCTGTTTCGGTGTGTGCTGCTCTGATCTTTGAAGCCGACTCATGGCACCGGTTTTTGGGCGACCCGCCCAATTCTGAGGCTCTTTTCCTTATACAAGCAAACATGTCAGTAGGCATCTGACCCGCCAGAATCTCAGCTACTTCCTTGTAAGGTGGCCTGTATGCGAAATAAATCCCACAGGCACGCCTGTGCACTACTGATATCCTATTGATATTTATTGCAGTTTCCAGCGTCCCGCACAAACTGGTGCACCGTACCACAGCACTGAAATTGCTATACTGGCCAACATTGCTGAACGTTTCTGTCTGAGATCCCTTATTGGGCAGCAACCTAAACATTGCTCATGATATCCTGTCTGCCTTCTCTATGGCTTTCTGCATGTGAACGCCAAGGTTGAGCCTCGTATCTATTCTCATGTCAAGGTATTTATCTCAGGCTTTACCTCAACTGTATCACAACTACCGCAGACAGTATAAATGCCAAAACCTCGTGTTAAATACTCCCTTCGCTCGGTCATTTATTTGTTTATATTTCTGCTTATTTTAATATTAAAATAAGCATATTAAATGTATGAAATAAACAGAAATAGATAAAAATGACACATATTAATGAATACTGAATGTCTAATCAGTATCAAATCTGCTAATGGGTTTACTGAGAAGAAAAGATTAGAACGTCTTCAAATTTTTCTTATGAAACTTAGCCGAATGTAAGGTTCATTTGTGGAGGAGTGAGAGACGTGACCAGGGTAAAATAAAGTATACGGTTACTTATTATTTAATCTTATACTCTTGCTTTTTTTCTTCTCCTTTCAACTTTTCTTTAATTTCTTTTCCACTCTCCTTTTGTTAAATTTCCTTTTCTGTATAAATTTTGATGCGATGGTGAGTTCTGGATATTTTATATTAGTTATATACTACATTTTTTGCTTGTGACAGTTTTTCTTCGAAAATGTTAATCTCTAAGAAATATTGTCATATTTCATATTTATGGTGAAATCTGTACAGTATGTTTGAGGTTATCTTTTTTCGAAATTTAACGTAGAGAATTCAGCATTATCAAAAAATAAAAATGAATGTAATATAGATGTTTATTATTTAATAGCCTGTTAATTTCAGCAGAAGACGATTTTTCAAAGAATGAATTACATTTGAGTCGGATCTTATATGAAAAATAATACGAGTATTACGAAATAAGATTTTGAAAGATGATATGAAATAAGATTATATTCTTCATCTTAAGAATTGTTATTTTTTAAAAGATTACAAAAAAGACATCTTTTATAGCACGAATGGTTTCTACAATATGATTTACGTAATGTTTATAAATATGAACGTACCACATGAATAAAAATAAATCTTTCTGTTTCTATTTTATGTCGTATATAGAAAAAATTAAAATCTTTATTATTTATGTGTAAGATTCTTTTATGTTGGTTCTCTCATTGAAGTGTGACGATTAGAAATATGAAAAATTAATTTTCTCATAAAAAAAAAAAAAAAAATTAATCTTACATATTTTTTTATTTAAAAATTAAAAAAATTTTTTATAATATAATAATGTGCATTTTTAAACTTTTAATGCCAGTAAAATTAATACATTTGATTAATGTTTCGATTAATTAGCACGCGTGTGTGGTTTTGTTAAAGCAATTTACGCAGATGATACCGGTCGGTTACACTGTCTGTATACACGTTTGTAATATGAATGGATTTCAAACATATGCACTCATATTAATAATATGGGTACATTACGTGTTCTCACCTTAATCAAGATTAAAGAACATGGTGGAAGTAACTCATAAATGAAATATCTATAACTAAGAACTATTTGAAATACGTAATGTGTTTTTTAAATTTTAATTATCAATATGTAAATTAAATTCTCTTATAAATCTTCTTTCATGTTATATAAATATGCAGCAGTTTGGTTTGGTTTTTTTTTAATTGTTTACCACGTTAACGTATGTACGAAGTAGTTACATATTAACTGAGGGTACTATTTTGCTGTACCCATACCATTAAGGCAGAAAATAATTTACACTCTTGTTGACATTTTTTGTGTAATTAACTTTAAATAAAAACATACTAAATATAACAACATTATCTGTTTTATGGCATAAAAAAATGCTAACAAAAAAATTATTGCAAGCGCCAATGCACAGATCGCAAAATATTACAAAATAGGAAACTAGGAAACTAATATTTAACGTTACCATTTCAAATTCAATAAGATTTTTAAAATATTTTTTTTTATACATTAAAGATTTTGTGTAAATTTAAAAAAAAAAAGGAAAGTTTTTCAAACTAATTTCGTATATTTTATACTGTTTAAAGAAATTTAAATTAATATGTATTTTTTAACCGACTTCAAAAAAGGAGGTTATATATTCAATTCATATATTTAAAAAAATTTTTGTCCGCGTGTGTAATTTATCCTATCAATCCGATTGAAATAAATCTTATTTTGCAATCGACGAAGCTGCTTTTCACGGGGGCAAAATTTTATTAAAAATTTTAAAATAAGCATGCACACATGTACAGTAGACACTTAATATAATGTGGGATTCCGTTTGCAAAATTTTGAGAAAATTTACCCCAAAATTTTATTAATAAATTTGCCCCATATGTACGAGGACGTAAAATTTTGTCAAAATCTGTTTATCCAGTGAAAAGTTATACGTTTCAAATATACCAACACACATACATACATAAGAACATTACCTCCTACTTTTTTTTGTTTTTTTGGAAAACTGCAAGAAATTATAAAAAAAATCAAAGGTACCAATTTTTTATTTATTTATTATTATTATTTATTTTTTTAAATACCACTTCTGATTGAAACATTTATTTTGTAAAAATGGTTGATAAGTTAAAAAAACATTTCAAAAAAAAATTTTCAAATCTAGTGAGAAAAAATTGATTATTTAATAGAGCATATTTTAAAACTGTTTTCTCGTTGCACCGGCAAGTAAAGTTTAGTAAGGTTTAGTACAGTTAAAGAAAATAAAAAGTAATAATAATAATAAAATATATAATATAATAATAATAATTTGGGACCTATACAAAAAAAAAAAGAATAAAAAAAGGGAATAATAAAAAAAAATAAAAAAAATAAAAAACTTACGGAAAAGACCCGAACCGGTGGGAGGTACCTATATTTGTATCTGTATCCCACATTTGAATGGGCAATTGGGAGAAAGTAAGATCCCCAGACTCGGCGGAGGGAGTGGGGCCCGGGGACGGCATAACCGGATCCGGTTTACCTCACCCCTGAAGTTAGAGGCAGGCGATAAGATCCAGACCTGGCGGGCCGACCTGCATGACGGATTCAGAGCTGGTAGGCGGGAAAGCCCGATAGAGGCAACGGACACACAAAAATCTCGTCCGTACCGGTAGTGTCAGATGTGCCTCCGAATGTTGTTCATTTGTGTGGTTTTTTTCCTAGTTTACAAATTTAAATTTATTTACGTGATAGTACGCATTATTGCGATTAAATAGACGTATAAATCGTGAAAATCGACCGGTTGGAAAGATAATTATAGGCGTTTTAGTGTCAATCACGTGGAGAAGCAAGCAAGATAGATTAAAATTAGGTTAAATTCAGTGGTTATACAACAATATCAGATGCAGTGAGTGTTATTTCTTGTTTTTAACAATAATACATAGGTACAATTATCTTAGTATTAATTTTTAGACTTAATTTAAAAAAAAAACCACAAGAAAACTGGTAGACTATAGCTTAACCATTATATATAGCATACCTAGGCCGCGTGGTGGCCTAGGTAACTTAGTGATTAACTATTTAATTTAGAATTATTTCACGTTAAACTCATTACTAATAGTTAGAAACAGTTAGTAGTAATCGGACAGGATCGTGATCGGACACCAAGACCAAGCGTGAGATCAAGGAGTCCGCAGGGACCATAGACAAGAAGGTGGATGCCATCATCGACTTTGTGGAGAGTCTGGCATCGCGTAAAACGTTGAATGCGGGGTCGCAGACAATGTCGCCTTGTCTCCGCGGGAGCAAAAAGATACGTCGGTAGTTGAGGCGGCGATTGTCCTTGAACAAATTGAGGCAGGGGTTGCTGAAGAAACACTGCCAGAGCTTATCTCACTGAGGTGACCGGAGGAAGTCTTTCGGCATACAGTTATGAAAAGTGGCCTTCCTGAACCAGGGGAAAGGGAAAGCAATGCCATGGTTTGGACGATGAGGCCCCCCCGCATCTGCCGCATGTTTAATACGGGCAAGGTCACCCCCGGGCTGTTTCCTCAGGGACACTGCAAAGGCAGAGGTCCTGCTAGGAGACGCGCAGGACGGAATGGGGGAAACGTTCATCCTGGTGCTGGACTCCAGACTAGATGTTAAGGAGGTGGACAGACATATCGTCAATAGTCTGACCAGGATTGAGGCTGTCGCTGGTGCACCGCTTCCTGTCAGTGCCGCGGTGGGAAAGGCGGAACATATGGTGCGCCGACTGCAAGAATACCTGGAACGAAAAGACGAATGTGAGAGAAAGCTCTTCGCGGCCAAATAACGAGGTCGCAGGCCCACACATTTGGTTTGCTGGCATTTCTCCCGCCACCACTCCATTCGGTCGCTCTAGAGCATAAGACTGAATGTTTGTGCCACGAAGGGCTACTTGTGCCTCAAAACGTTTTAATGCGACCATTTATCATAGCTCCAGGAGCTGAACAAAAATGCGTGAGCGGTCAAAGCGTGGCTCACAACGCCACCTAATTGCGTGTCATATATTTACTCACTCACTTGTCATATATTTACTAATGGGTAGGCGCATAGGCGCACCCCGAAAAGAAAATTTCCATATATGACCTCAATTTATAAAAGAAATTTCATCAAAAATAAAACTGGTATTCAGCGACCGAGGCGTGGGAGCAATTGCTACCACGCCTCGGTCGCTGAATACCAGCAAGTACCTGTCCACCATTTATATAGCGCTTGGAGCTATAATGGCTGATG
>JAAAKQ030061887.1:0-15783 GCA_010016005.3 Zanna intricata
GGCATTTTTCACACACGCTACAATTCATTCATCTCATCCTCTGTAGATATACCTTAATGGTGGTTCCGGAGGTTAAAAAAAAAAAAAAAAAATATGAATTCAGACAAGAGTTGTTCATAGAATGATTTGAGTGCTTCATTATGTCATGTTATACTATTCAGCAAGCTCCATAAGTTCTCAGCAGTTTATTTATTAATATCAGGTTTACAGTTATATTTATAATTAACAATTTTGAATTGAAATTCATTAAAATTTAACATGTTGCCTGAAAGAATGTATTTTCTTATAAAAGGTAACAACTATGCTGTGTACTATTTTCAACTGCAAACAAAAAATAATCCTTTGTTTCCTAGCATGTGCATCAGAGAAATTGGTAAAGTATGAAAATAAGTTTATGTTCAAAATATTCTTAATAAAATAAACAATCCATGTAAAACAGTGGAAATTGGTTTTTGGGGTAGAAGCAACATTTGGCCATATTCACTGTGTAAACATATTCTCAGAAATTTTGCCAAAAAATTGTTTTCTGGCATCTACTATCAAAGAAATATTTAATAATGTAAAATATGACTAACATATTTTTCCACTACAAAAGCCAATTTTCACTATTTTGCCTGGTCTGTCTATTTTATTAAGAAGATTATCAATATAAACTTTAACTATATAGTTGGCAAAAATACTGCAATTGATTTCCAGTCTTCCTTTGCAAAACTTTGTTGTTTGTTAATTTCTTAGATGAAGAATAAATAAACAAAATGGGGTAGATTCAGTTCGGTACCATTTTTGTAAAGTTTTAATTATGTAAATAATAATTATAATTTTCTTTTTAATTATTTTAGTAGAATTAAAATTTGGCTTTTGCAGAAGTTTTTCAGTTATTTTAATTATAGTATAAAAATGATTATAATAAAAGATTATTAATTTTTAATCAGTTCTACTATATGGTAAATAGCATGGAAATTGAAGGATATAAGATAAAATTCCAATAGGCAAAACGTGTAATAAATTAAATCATTAAGGTTAAACAATGTTGAGTCTAGCATCACTACATATTGCTAGAACTTATTAATAACTAATAATAATAATAGCAGTCAATGTCTCCTAAAATAAATTAATTTTTTTTTACGGGCATTGACTGGAATTTTATAACATATGAAAATTGCCATGTCTGATTATAGTATTCGAATCCAGGGCCTCTGGATGAAAGGCAAATTATCATTTGTAATCATCATAAATTTTGATGAAAGATAAAACTGTTCTAATAATAAAAGTAAAGTACAATAAAGTAAAATAATGTTACAAATAAAGTAAAGTAATGTTTTGGAAGTGAACAGTTTAATATTTATAGGCATATGACTCGCATAGTTATCAGAGAATTTTATTATAGACTATGATATCATGTATTTTTACCATAAGAAAGCCATACGTATGTGTATACATAGACATTTTAACGAGCGATATATGCGCGGTTTTGTCAATGTTAAAAGTTCGACGACATACATGGTGGGGATAGGCTAGACTGAAGGAATTTTTTTTTTGTTTTGTTGTCGTTCAGCCGTAGAGACGTTAAGTTGGCGATGTATTTTTTGGACTTCTCAGTGACAGATGGCGTCAAAATTAAGTAAAACAAAATATGCAAATATTTAGTGTGTGTGTTATATGCAAAGGATTTTAAGGTAGGAGTTGTCATATTTTACTTATGCTATGCATCCAGACGGACCGAGTTGTACCGGTAAACAAATGGGCAGATTATAATATATGAACCGACGAATATTGAGAGATCTCTCCTGTTCGAGAACTTTGTGCAACTTGTAACATAAATATTTTTCTTTTTAATGGGACAATATTATAAAAAAATAAAAGATTTATTTGTAATATGATTTTTGTAAATGTTTGTAATTTAATTTCTTACTGGCCAATAAAATCATGAGTAGTATGAAACTGTCACCTCCGAGACTTTTAGTAGTATAAGTTTTTCTTGTAGATGTATTATTTGTTTTTATTTTTTGTTTGAAAATATAAAATATACATATATATCAAACTAACAGCGTATTTTTTAACTTATAGTAATTTGTGTAATTCAGGCATAGTCGACCGAGTACATCATTTCCCAGTTCCCATATATTTTTTTGTATTTTGTATTTTTTATTAAACAAGCTCAAAGCTTGCACATTCTGCCAAGGAGATCAACTGTTACTTTTTTTTTAATGAGATGTGCAGGCATCACTGCAACAAAGGTTCATTTAGTCCAAATGAAAATTTTTAGTGTATTAAAAATACCATGCCTGACCAGCATTCAAACTCAGAACCTCCTAGTGAAAGGTGGAGACGCTATTACTTGTACCACGGAGGCCAACATTTTTTTTTTTTTTTTTTTACTACAATATATATAAAGAAACCATATAAAGGTTTTAGATAATCCTAAAAACAATAGAATTTTTTTTTTGTTGCAGCAATATACTCCTGACTGTGTTAAAGCAAATTCTGTACAATATAAAGCACATATTAAGTAATATATTTTATATCTTATTTGCAAGATAAACTTCTGGTAATTATTTTTCATATACTTTTTTTAAATTTATCTACTTACTTTTTTAAATATGTAGATATTCTTAATCACTTAACTAACTCTACAATTGCTTTAAAGCATGAAGAATTTTTTTCTCTGATATTATAATATCAGTAGTAAAATGAAATAACAAATAATTTAAATACAGACTAAATTAAAATACTAATAACAGATAATACCTTGCCTATCATCTGGAACTGATGGTACAAAATATGTTTTTTGTATTAAGTTATTAAAAAGAACTTTTGTTGCATTTTGTTAATAAAATTAGTTAAGCAATAGATGATTTTGTGTCACATTGTATTAAGATTAATTACAATTCCTATTTATCTCTGGGCATTACTACCTCAGTCCCATTTTGGGTTTGTATAGTTACTGAATAGGAGCCCACCAAGCTAATCTAGTGGTTGTGACATCACAAATCACTTGATTTCAAAGTCGAGAGTTCTAAATCCTAGTAAAGGCAGTTACTTTTATACGGATTTGAATACTAGATCATGGATACCGATGTTCTTTGGTGGTTGGGTTTCAGTTAACCACATTTCTCAGGAGTGGTCGACCTGAGGTTTTACAAGACTGCACTTCATTCAAATTTATACATATCATCCTCTGAAGTAATACCTTATGGTAGTTCCAGAGGCTAAACAGAAAAATAAAAGTAATTACTGAATAGAAAACAAAGTCACTGGAAAGATCCATAGTTATAGCTGGCGTTACTAAACCAACAAATACAGAGAACATAATAACTTAAAAAATCTCCCAAATTCTTAAAATAAATGAGTTGTCTGCTAAAAAACACCCAAGAAAACTATCGGGAAGGAAAGATGAACAATTAGGAAAAGAGGTGGATGATGAGCTGCTATTCATAGAGAGACAACAAAATAAGGATTAAATAAGAATAAGGAATCCTGTCTAAAGGAGTGTTTGTCTTCTATACCTCAGTCTCACTATATCAGATAGTCACCTCTTCCATATTGTTTATGTTCTCTCAGGCATCAAATTGCTTAGTTGGAATACATTACTAATGAATGATTTTGATGATTCTATTACAATTTTTTTCTCCATTCTCACTTGATTTAAGTCTGAGGCTTCTTTAAGGAAAACTATTATCCTTTCTCAGAATTATAACATGAAAAAATTTCCAAATACTTCCACATATGGTTGAACAACAATTCACCATATATGTGTAACATGTATTGCATATAAAAAAAATAGTTTTTGCTTTAGAAATGGTAATAAAATAATATGTTGAACATTATTTTTACAACTATTTGATTAATTAGATTCTTGATTACAACAGAGAGATAAATGTAAACAAACACAAATGTATTTAAAAATAATGATAAATATAAAATGGCAGAACCCATAAATAAATTAATAAACTGATAATAGCTGAAGAAGTATATTGTACATTTTAATATATGAAAATATAATTTAATTAAACTAGATATTATAAGTACATAATAAATGTATATATGTTATTGTTTAATAATATAAAGATATAATGCAGTTTTATTCATATATAATTTTTTTTTTTTTTTTTTACTAACACATTCAATGCACAAGTGTTGTAGTAACTTCTCAGTCCTGTACCCCATTTGCACTATGTTGCTAGCAATTACTCATTGCTTTGGTTTCAATTTAGCTATCAGGATTAATTCAAAGTTTTGAAGTTTTTTATCAGCTGCTTATTAGGTAATAATGTTAAATATATAAGCAGTAATAATAATAACAAATCATATACAATAGTGTACATATACAATAGTACATACAATTTATTTACTGAACTGGATCAGTTGCCCAGACCAAGAGCAACTGCACCATGTGTTGTTTGACTTAATACTTAATATTTTTGACTTAATATATGGGAATCATTTAACATAACACTGATGAGTGTAAGTAAAGTTGGCAGGACCAAATAGGAGAATTAGGGAAAATTGAATTTAAAAAATTTATAATTGTTTTTTTTTTTTCATTTTCTAAAGGAAATCGAATGTATTTCATATCAAACAGACAAGACTATGCTAGATAACAGGACCATGTTTGTCTAAAGTTATCAAAATGTAACTGGCATAAATAAGCTAATTTTTAACCAAAAATATAGCATGCAATTTTTTTTTATTACTGCAGTTATATTCTGTAAACAAATAAATAATCCTAGCATCACTTATAACTTGATTTATATTGCTTGTATTAAGAACTAATCCTTTCCAAAATAAACTGTATGTTACATGTCAACTTTTTTGTATATACAACAGAATCTCATATTCATGATTTATTGGGGATGATATTAAAAGATAATGGTTCATTTATTTTCTCATTTGGCAGAAAATTTTCATCAAGAGAAAAATAACATGCTAATAAATTAAGATTTTTTATTAATTGTTAATTTTAAGTCAACTTGTGATCAAGTTATTAGACATTTAATACTTAAAGAAGTTTCAAAAAGAAAGTTTGATTTATTAACTGGTAAACACCAAAGTTGATTGCTAAAATAAACATTTTAACATAAGATTGTTCTTAATACATACATTAAATAAAAGTATTTTAAAAAGTATTGCCACATAAATGTCATGTTAGTGGACTCTGAAATTAAAAATTAAAGTTGTTGTGATAAAACAGATTACACTACTAATTTTCATTAAAGTCTAAATTCCTGGGAAAATATTGATACTTGAATTTTAATTCAACTTTTTCTGTAAATATTAGTTCTGCTACTCAATTTCTTTAAAAAAAAGTTATGGACTGAAACTTTTAATTTATTTAAATAATGATACAAATTGTGTCTATTTATTATTGTCATTTAAAAATAGCTAATTCTTGGATATCAAAAACAGCATTTGATATTTATTTGGCCATTCAGTTAACATGATATCAAGTTACTGCTTAATTTGATCAGAAAATTGAATTACAACAAATTTCTTATTTGTCATTGAATTTCTGTCTAATTAATAGTTAATTTTAGCAGTTTAAGTTCCAAAGAGACCCTAAAATTAGATACAAATTATGTTAATTGGCATTTTATCTTCACAAGTTTTTCTATCAGGGTCCTACTGACTGATATTTTCCAACTGTTGTAGAATCATCAGATTTTAATTAGAATAAGTTTACCAGTCAGCATTAAATCTATACTGTTTTTAAAAAGGTATAATGAACATCTAAACACTGTACATCTGATGCAACCAGCAAGACATATGTTTAAATTATTCTTATTTTTAATATATATTTTATACATAAAAATGTTTTTCTGTCATTTGTAATTATGTAGTTATTTTCTGTGCATATTAAATTGTAAATATAAAAGAATATGCACAATATTTAATTGTGCATATTAAAAGATTTGACACTTTATTTTACAACTTAATTGTGATTTGAGATAGTAAGTTATATTTTTCATTACATATTCATTTTTATACTGAATTTATAAATCTGCTTATTGATGCATGAATATTAAATATTACCCCTGTTATTTATTAACAGGGGTAATTTATACATATTTTATTGTATATTGCTTTGCTACCAAAATAAATATTGGTATTTATATAAATAAATACCAAAATATTGTGCATGTTTAACCTTTAATTAAAAGATATTTTAATTTTTAAATTAGATTTTTATATGTTAGAGGTTAGGTTATTTTATTTCATTTTTAATTACAAAACCATTGTTAAACTGACATGATGAAAAAAATTGTTTTTAGGTTAATGTTACTTAACTTTTTGATTTATGCAAAGATTATCCCAAAAATAACCCGTATTTCATCTTTATTCAAAGAAAATTTATTTGTAAACCAAATTAAGTTGACAGTCCTTCAATGTAATTTTCCCTCCCCAACGGTCTGGGAGCTTTTGGATTTCTGTAAAGAGATGATCTTTGTCAATTTCCTGAGTCACAATAGCTGATAACTCTTTCAAATTGCTTAAATAAATTCTTGTAGATTCTTTCAGCTTTGAACAAAGATCCAAGTATGATGGATGGCGAAGCACTTCCCAAGTATAATCAATGAAAATATAAACAACAAAACTTGCAAAATGTGGTGCGGATTGTCATGCAAAATTTTTTCTGTAGTAAGTAGCCAGTAGTCATACTAATACCATTTGAAATTCCGTCCATAATGTCAGCACCCTTTTTATCATAAGAGAAAAATCATAATTTTCCTTACTTTTGATTGCAGTTGATGACATTTCTTTGGTCTCAGAGATAGTTGACTCTTCCAAACATTGTTTTGTACTTAAATTCAAAAAAAAAAATTACATATTGATGTTTTATCAATAACAATTATTCAATTCAAATTAATTGCTCTTCCTTTATTAATGTATAAATAGTTCTAGTGCACTTTCAAGACGCATCAATTTTTGCCCATTCAGTCAATGTGGTACCCAATAAACCAACAATTTTTGTGCAAATATTTTGTTAAAATGTGGTGTATTGTAGTTTCTTGCATTCCAGTTTCATTTTCAATTTCTCTTGCAGCCATATGACAAACAATGACAGAACAATCTATGTCTTCAATTTTGTTCACATTCCCATAGTACATTACTTTTCAAACAACCTCCTAAATAGGAAACATCTTTTCCCAGTTAAAACATAATGATATTTTTTCTCTTTGCAAGAGGCTCGTTTTTTTCTGTTTTGGTTTAGAAATTGAGCCATATTAAAAAGATATTAAGTGGTGTATAAAAGTTCCTGAACATAACATAGAAAAAAATAAAATATTTTAGTAACTCATTCACACTTTTTGGTTTCTTCTTTGTTTAACTATACCTCATGTGATGTTATGTAACATTATTCATAATTTTGTATTCCTTGTATATACTCTGAAAGTACTTTTGTTAAGCATGTAAGCATGCCATGCCACTGGACCTAAGAGACACCTTTACTTCTTGAACATCAAAGTATCATCGTCCCTTAAGAAGCAGTTTAACATAAATAGTGTGGAAAAATCAATTTACTATCCATCAAAACTAAGTATTTTGTTGTTAGTTTTCTTATTATGATGGAAGAGAGTTCATTTCTATTGAGTTACAGTCATATATGTTGCAAATCCTTCCTCAGCTACTTCAGAATGTTGTTTGTAAAAATGAGAATTCATTCTTTGACAAGTTAAGATCATTTTCTGGAACACAGCTCTCTTAATATCAGAAAATCATTATTCTGTTTGTCACTTATATAACCTGTAACATGTTTAGGCTGTAACTGTAACTTGACTTTAGTTGTTGTCATCCTTCAACTCATTGAAGACAATGAAGGTTAGACTTGGTTACCTTTTGCAGTTAGCTAGTCCTCCCTACACATCAATTTTTATTATTTCTGCAGTAAGATATAAGAAACAACATCATTGCAGAATTACAGAATAGTCCTGACATTTGTTCATAAAAATGTGAATAAAATGCCTTTACATTCATAGAACACTAGATATATAGACCCCCCTTTCACTGTCACTGCCTGTGTTTTAACTTCACTGATTAAATCCAATATTGGATTTTTGATATCATCTCATATGAGTAACTGACAATAGAACAGTTTTTAAACACTATATGCTAGAATGTTTCTCCATTAAGGTGGTGCCTTTTTTGTCATCATGCTTGTTTATTCTAATACAGTTCTTTTAACATAACTATAATAAATGTTTAATCTGATTTTTATTTAACTTTGTTTTTATTATTTTGTTCAGAGTGATTGCAGAACAATGTGGTTTATTAAAAACAATCCTGTGGCGATAAAATATGCAGTGATCAGAAATTTAAAAATGCCATATTATTATGGCAGAAATAAATGTATTATTGTAATTTTATATTTATATATTTACACCAGTAAATAAAATAAACAATTTTAATAAATGTAATATTTTTAATAAAAATATCATTTTTGTTTCTTTCTTTTGTTAGCTTTTACAACAAGAAAACACACAAAAGCAGTTTTAATCTTGGTTAAATAATATTTCATTTTTTTATCCCTTAATCCTTACAGGTCTCATAACCACTCAGTTTAGAGAACTTGAGGAGTCAGAGAAGCAAAAAAATTCAGATAAGAATAAAATGCAACATGTCCACTATCAAGTAGTATTGCAAGATTTTATGACTGTAACAAAACTTCCTGAAATGGATAAATATGTTTGAATGTATTTTATATGTAATGTGATAAATGCATACCCAGTTATATGAAGGTGAAGTTCCTTGGTGCAATAGTAGAATCTCTGTTTTTCATCTAGAAGGTTCTAAGTCAATTGCAAAACAGGATTAGCATTATTAATTTATTATAAAATTATTTTCTCATTCAGTTTATAATATACATGTAGTTTATAATATATGAAATATCTGTAACTGGATTTCTGTACTCCATGAATAATCTACTATTTTTATACCATTCAAATCACTACTATGTATAACTGCTTTCTTACTGTATTTTTTAGATCCTATATTCCCTTTCTCTGATGCTATGAATGTGAGTTTAACAAAACAAAAATTATGTTAAATTTATTCTTTATTTTGTGGTAGTAGTTGTAATAAAGACAAACTTATCACTATTTATTATAATGAGATAGTGGGAATCTTTTCCTACAGTGACAAAGTAATTTCCATAGTATCAACTAACCTTACAAATTAACCTATTCCTAGAAATGCTGTTTGACCATGATGATATTTCTTCAAAAAGAAATACATTGAGAGTAAAATTTTACAATCCACATCATGACCTACGAGCAAAAATTTTGTACGTTTAATTTGATGTTAATTGCAATACTGTATTTCATAATGTAGAATTAATTGCATAATATTATAAGGCACCCTTTATTTTGTTATTTATAAATTAATATATTTTTTAAATTTAATTTTAATTTGTAAAAAAATTTAAAAGTCTAGAAGATAGTTATGCATGTCTAGAAGATAGATCATTTTGAATTATTTTTTACCTACATTTATAGATGGATATGTTTGATAAAAATTTAATAACTTGTAACAAAAAAAAATTATTTTTGATTTAAGTAAAACGAAGTTAATACAAAATTACCAACATTTGAGTAAAGAAAGTTACTATACTGCTTTTAAAACCATACAGTACCCATGGTTACATAAAATACTAACAAAGCATATACTGGTTAAACCAAGAGTATAAAAATAAAATCACATTGACTAATTGGAATTAACAAATGCATGTTGGCTGACAGAATGAAGATTTACGAAGAACTCATACAGGCACTATAGACAAAAATGGAATTAATCTTTGCAAAACACATTGTAGAAACTGTATTTAACCAAATTATAACTGGAAAACTATTTAATAAAAAACTGCATTTTTAAAATTTTTTTTTAATTATACTCTTACATGTAGGAAATTTAGAATTGTTACTGAGAAGGTAGCTTCTTAAAAGTCTTAATATGTTGAAAGCCAACATTATTAATGTAAATTTATCTATGTTTAAGTATAAACTATTTAAGAAAGAAAGAGTAATTGTTGCTTGGTACTAATGCGCACAATTCAGATAAAACTGCTAATTTTATTTATGAGTGAAAGGTTTTTCACAAAAATGTTGTCTTTCTTTTAATATTTAATATCAAATTTGAGCCATATTTTAATTAATTCATGGAAATATTTTTTGAATAAATTAATTTTTTTTTATTAAACCTACAGTTCTAGTAATAAAACAAGATATCTAAGTTTGAGCTGTTATAATTTTCTACAAAGACTTGTTAAAAAAAATTATTTATTTATTTAATTATCCAAAATACTTTATGTATAATGTATTGCTGATATCTGTTGTGAAGTAATTGCATCACTACTATTCAATAAAAGCATTGATATTGAGAAAATTGCAGATTCGAAACAAAGTAGAAATATTTTTGAATATTTCAATTATTACAAAATTCACTTCCAAATCCAAAAGTTAATTTTATTATTGCCTGTTTTATCATATAGATAAATAAATAAATAACATAATTTCTAACTAAAAATAAAATTATAACTCAATGTTCTACAAAACCACAGGACTAAAGAAAAACAGCTTCAACTGAAGAAAAGTTAAAATTTACCATTTCAGAAAATAACATGAAAGCAAAATTAAGCACAAATTGTACTCAAATAAATTGGAAATGTTATCCATATAATATGAAAAGTTTTTTTTATTTAATTTGAAATATTTGTCTTAATTTTAATACTGAATTATATTTAAATTTAGTTGTTAAATATTTATTAAAAACGCATCTAAACAACAAAAAGCAGCTAATTAATATTTTTAAAAATTTATAAATACACAATATTTTGATGTCAGTTTTAGAAATACAGTTCCCAAGCTGTGAAATTTTTAATAAAATTATTACAAAGAAATATGAATTCAAAATAGAATATTTTGTTTACATCCTTATGAAATTTAATGTTATTTTGCCAATGATAATTTCTAAAACAAAAATTAATCCCCCAGATAGCATTATATCAATACAAAGTTTTCACAGAAATAATTATTCTAACTAAATAAATTTAAAAAATGTAGATATATTTTAAATTATAATTGTATTTTTATCAAGAAAATAATTAAGATTATAATTTAAACGTTTGGTACTCATTCTGAGTTTTGTTTTGTTCTGGATAGTGAGATATCATATCTCATAGTGAGATAATTAAAGAACAAAATAACTTTGATATGGTAATATAATCCTTTTAAAATAGGCTAGCAACTGATTGATTTATGTGAAATTTTTGAAATTGCGTCTAGTGTAGCTATCCATCTTGAATAAACATAATGTAATGGAAATAGATGTTATAATGTAATTAACACTGATGTAACGAATAACGTAATTTTTTACATCCATGGATTATCAGTCAGGATGTGTTGTTAATTAAAACCCAATAGCAGAATTGTGATTAGGAAAAGTTTAAAAGCATAAATTGCCGAAAAATATAGGTTGTAATGGTATGAAATTTGATAAGGAAAAAGTAAAACTCAGTGTTTTCAACAGAGATATAGTAACCATTTATTTTCCTGGATTATTTAATTTATATTACAGAGATTTATAAGCTTGGATCACATATATATAATACTAGCTGGCTTGTCTAGTCAGACCTTCAGGGCCTAGGCTAATCCCAAAGCCAACTCAGGGGCTCCTTGAGGCCTCCCAGGGTCCCAGGTACGGAGAGGGCTCTGCTCCCTGGATCCTTGCCCTGTTCATTATCCTCAAGGTTGTAAGAATAATATTACCAATAAGTAATGATTAAAGTATTCAGGGTGTATAGAAACCTGAAAAAGAAACTAAATGACAAACAACAGAATAATAATAACTGTGGTAACTAAAGTATACAACTTTGATGATGAAAATTCTTAACTTATTTCTGTTGCCATGGTGACAGAAATATAATACTGAAGTAAAAGGATTATTTTTTTCTTTAATGAATATATTTACTTCACAACTTTACTCCCAACAGGACCAGGGCCTCAATCTATGGCTAAAATCTTTTTTCAGATAATGTGGATGTATCCTGCAAATTTGAAAGCAACAGTCGGTTGTTGATTCTCACATGGTATGAGAACAAACGGACAAACTTTAAATGCATACATATCTATTGAAAAAAAAGTTTGGGAGAAAATATCCTGTTTAAATTTTGAAAATCAAAAGATTGGTTGTGGAAGATATAAATAACCATGATCTGTTAGATCTAGAGTGTACCTGATGCATGCAAAAATTAGCCTTTAACCTACTAACAAATACTTCATTTCAATTTTGAAAATCGGGACAATTGTATGCAGAGATATTATAAGAGCATCTCATTGCATCTTCCAAAACAGTGCCCCAGGGCCTCCCTGTTTGTTACCAGTTGATGGCGATGATTGGTCTAGCCCCCTATGAGGTGCTCGCATACCTCAAGACTCTATTGTCACATGCAGTCCCCATGGTAAGCTCATTTTTGTTAAACAGAAAATGTTTTAATATTATTTTATTTAATGTGAATTTAATGGTATTATTTTTATATTATTGTTCATTTTTTATTTATTAGAATAATTCAGTTCAAACCCAGCTCGCACAGTAATGGATGTAATAATGTTTTATTTACATTTTTATAAAAATATAGAACTTAAATCATGTTTTTTTGTTTAAATAAATATTTTTGTAAATAATGTAGAAATTAACAGGTTAGTTTGAACAGTATGAATCTTACAAAAATTTGTTATTAAATTACAACAGCTTAAACTCTAGTATTTTATTTTATTAATCTAATTTTTTTTTTCTTAACTAGAATGATGTAGTTTTGATTCAACAACTAATTACTATAACATTTTTCTTTAATATTTAAGAATAATATTGTGATAAAAATGTGATATAAGTGTCACCTATATTTATAAATATTATTATTAAACTATATAAAAAAAGTTCAACTGTTGTTTAATAATTATATTATTTTCTTTTAATACTTATAATTTTTTACCTTATTAAAATAAAATTTTTGTTACATCATTTTATTGTTTTTCATTATTTTCTTTAAATTTTTATTTGATTAATAAACACTAAACATAATATACATTTAATATGTGAATGCAGTCCAAAAAAAAATAGTCTACCATATTTTAATGAAATTTATTGTAATATATCATTATTATTGTAATAAATTTTATATAAATAATTTATCAAATTGATTTTATTTCATGATGTATAGTAGAGCTTCTGCTTTTATAAAAATACATGTCTATAATTATAATTTTTATCATGTTAATACAATTTGCTTGTCCCAGATATTGTGTATTTTTATATTTATAAAATATTAAGTATATGTATTATGTATATATATTTTATTGTTGAATTAATGTTTGTAAATTATCATGTTAATAGATTGTTGATTATTATTTAAAATAGTTTATACCAATCAGTTTATATCAAACCAAAAGTCAGAATACTACGGAAAAATGTATTTGTTTGCACTTATATAACACATCTGTTATTACATTAAAACTTAATTAATTCTGATTATCAAAATGATAATACTAGACTAGAAATTCAGATTACTCATACTTCCAAAAAATCATTTTATCAAGTTTGTTATATTATATATATATAAAAAAAAAATTAACTGCAGTAAATTTTATTTAAAGATTAATTTTATAAAAATGTTATCTGTATTTTTCATTCTATGTTAAACTCCTTCAGAGACTGCCACTGGGAATGTTGTGCATTATAGTGCCATTGCAAGTGTTTCAATCAGATTTTGAAAACTCTTTGTCATTTATGAGTCTTTTTAAACACTCAAAAAATAACAAAAGATCTTTTAAAACCTAATTCAAATGCCAGCACTATCTTTTGGCACAATAATAGTCTGTGCTCCTAGTAAATATTAGAAGATAAATCTCAAATAGAGGTAAAAACTTTAACATTTTTCAAAAAAGAGAAATGTTAATGTTTTTTTTTTAAATTTTCTATATATAGTGTTCCTAATGCATATTTTTATAACAGGAAAGGAGATTAATTATATGCTTTACACTATGTGTCCCAGCCCTTCTTATTTTAAGACAGTGTAAAGCACATGAGATATAAAAGATGAGTCACAATAGCTTTCTTTAAAAACAATATTTATAGTTTTGAAGAATATCTATAATTATAGGACTGAATATCATCTGCATTTTGAGGTTTGGTTTCCCTTGTATGCCTGGCATGTGATATTTGTAGTTCATGAAGATGACCACACTATCTTTCAGAATGACTTGCGTCTTAAGTCTAATTAATTACTACCATTAATTATTTCACCTTGCATACACTTTTAACATTAAAATTTTTGTTTATTATTTACCCCAATCGATTTCTTTGTTAGACTAGTTATTTAAAGTAAAACTTATAGTGTAGCGTTCTCATTCTAGAATAATCCTGTCCTCTGAATACAGTCATAGATCATTAATGGAAAAGTAAAATGTAATTTTCAGAAAATGTATATCAGTACTTCCTTAACATGTCACAGTACACCATAATTCTGGTTTTTAATAATTAAACTGGTTGAAAAAATTCACCAAGGATTTATTTATGTTTTCTTGTGTTATTTTTCTTTTACATTTAAAACATTTTTGTATGACCGTCTTGGATGGTCTGGAATAACCAGAATGTGGATCATTAAAGTATATTGTTAGTACAGAGAATTAAAAAAGTACTCAGATAGTTTATTTAGTTATTTCTTATAGTGAGAACTTAATGAAATTATTACTAAATATTTACTCATGATTCAGTTTTTTTTTTGTACAAAATTGTTTTTTAACAACAAACAAATTCTTGGTTTTCATATTGATTGTGTACATTTATCCAAAATGGATTACCATATTTTATTTGTTGGTACATGATGTTACCTCATCTTTCTTCCTGATTTAAAATAAGCATTCATTTTCTTGTGAGTCAGGATTTTAATTTTGACCAGATAATTTTAAATAATTTAGATTTACCTATGGTCCATGTTTTAAATGTGTCTTCCAAAAAAAATAATAAGATCACAAAAGTGTAGCAATCTGAGAAAGGTAGAATCAGTTGAAAATGATAAGAAATAAATATAAAATAGTTTAAATTTGATTCAGGCTGTAATTTACTAAAGTTAATTTAGTATTCAAGCATTGTACATTGATTGGCTTCTACATCAGCTGGTCGCTGTAGCATTTAGTATTTTTAAAGTACTTGATAACTTGAACCTCATTAATTTGATAACTTACAGAACTCAGTTTTTTTTTTTTATTACCTTTACCTTTCTTATAGAGTAAACCCTTTTAAACAGAAAAATAATAAAACATTTTATAACATCAAAACATCTAATTTTTAATTCCACTTAAACAACAGTAGGATAGGGAAATGATGATAAACTAATGAAGAAATCATGACTTCTTAAATATTCAGTTCATTCCATATATTTTTCTTGTATAATCAATTGCTGTGTTGTACACAATGAGAGGGAACCATTTCTTTGAAGACACCACTAAGAAGAAATAGTATGTGCTTAATTTGTGCTCAGTATGTGCTGCTCCCCTAAAGCTTTATCGATCTGTTTTTGATTTCTATACTTTCAATGTGTTAGTGATTTATTTTGATTTTTATGACATTTATGCAGTAAAATAAAAAATTATCATACAAGGTTTAACTTTTTCTTCTTTTTTTTTTATAGAGATATTGAAGGAATCCACTTACGCATTTCCTGCAGGGTCTTTGCAGGGTGTGTCGGACTCGAAGCCAGGACGCTAGCCGTCCTGACCTAGCAAAGCTAAGTGG
>JAAAKQ030061909.1:0-15783 GCA_010016005.3 Zanna intricata
CAGTTTTGGTGATAATATGCAGCCTTGTCATACTCCTCGTTCAGGTTTGAAGGGATTCGACAGATTGTCCTCAACTTCAGGATGGAATCAGGATGGATTCTGTCCAGTCGCAGAACCACTTCCTCGTTTGCCACACTATGTTGCAGATTGAGTGCAAAATGTTGGTCCTATCCTTTCCCAGGTGTTGAATAAGTTCCTCAGGTATTCCATCACTACCAACTGCGTTTCTGAACGCAGTTTCAAAAGAAATGTAAAAAATTATCAAGTTGGTAGTTACGCAGTTGGTTTCTATTATTATCAAGATAGGATATTTGCATTATTACCCCTACGACATTTTCTAGTATTAGATCACTATTCCCTAGAAAAGAGATTCGAAAAAAAGAAGACCTATGCAAAAATAACCTTATTAGTGAATAGGTCTTCTTTTTTTTCTAGCAAAGAAAGTTAAAGATCTCTAGTATCCAATTTAAACTAGTATCATTTAAAAAATGTAAACTGTTATACATTTATTCTGAAACTTTGTTTAGTTCCTGATTGTTTTATCTCTTTCTCTTTCATCTTTACTATCAGATAGGTTTGTAAAAAGATCTCCTATGACTGTAAAGAATACTTTAAAAACATTTTTAATTTTCATCATAGCCTCCATCAACATAGAAAACACCAACCTCTCTCTTTTCATTAATGGTCACAAAATCTGCTCACAAAGTTTTTAGGTCTGTTGTCTCAGCCACCTGCACTTAACCTTTTGCTGTGAGCATTAATCGCATCAAACAGATTGAACATGTTTGGCGTTAGACTGGAGATAAACTGTGACTATTGAAAAAAATTATCACCTAATTGATGGCAAACCTTTAAGTAAATCAAACTATATGAGGCAAAACCATAATCATATATGGTTACAGTTATATATATGGTTATACCTCATATGGTATAACCAGGTATTGTTGTGACAGAGAAATATTCTTTTAATCAGTTCACACGATTTTACAGCCATAAGCATTAACAGAATTAGGACTAGCATTCATCTTTCTCTGAAAAATGGTCAGCAGCTCTCATTGCAAAGCACTACAAGCACAACTTGACTAGTAAACAGACATGAAGAATATTAACATCACCATGATTTGAATGGTTGCACCAAATTACTTCCTAGTAAAAATACCTAATATTCAGCATGTCTTTTTCAACATATTGAGAGAACTAAATTTGAGCCAATTTAACTCAGGTGTTTTATATTTACTAGCTTGAATATATACTACAACCTCACTTTTCAGCAAGTCAAATAATCAAGCATGCTTTTGAGTTATCTCTAACATCTAATTGTTGAGCTAACATTATTCAAATACCAGCTCAAATTATTTCCACTGTTACACCCTTGGTTCTGTTGAATATAGACTGCTAACTGAATATTTAGGTGGACTGTGCTATTACCTAATGTTTAGAAAATACTCTTTTAACTCACTTTTACTATTTTCAGATGTTTCATATCCAATGAGTTTACTGACTTTTGTATAACAATTTTTGTAAAGTCTTTAAATTCGAAAGTAAAATTTAAGAAAAAAAGAGCAATAGGCAAAGATTGTAATCATTCTTTAGTTAGAAATGCTCTCAAAATTTACAATAGCAAGAAATGTGTGGGATTTAGTCTCCTATTACCTCTCTTTAATACTGTAGGCCTTTGTAAAATATGAAATGCAACAATATAGATGTATTGATTAAATTTTGTAACTTATGTTTTTCTGCATCATTTACTAAATATGAAAAAACTTTTTTCTAGAAAAAGTCGATCAGCATGTTACTATTACGATACATCTAAGCCTGGAACAAAGATACTATATATAATTCCACGACCTACTGAAAGACTAGGTGAGTTTTTTTAAGGAATAAATTAATATATGAGAGTGAATGTTTAAGTACCCAAATTAAGAATGAAAATGCAATTTTTTCAGAAATTTTTTTTAATTTTTCAGCACAATCACCTTTTAGGAGGATACACTTTTCTCAACGTCCCTGCCACTTTTGTAAACCCTCTAAAAAATACGATTTGTCAAACTCTTCAAATCGGCTTTTGTCTCAACGAAGACCTCTTCGTTTGAGCTGAATTTTTCCCCGTGAGCCACGTTTTCATGTTGGGGAACAGGAAGAAGTTGCAGGGAGCCAGGTCGGGTGAGTAGGTGGATGCGGCAACAATTCGTAGCGCATTTCATGTAATTTGGCCGCGACGATTCCGGAAGAGTTTTGAGTTAATGCGTTATCGTGATGAAACAGCACTTTTTCTATACCCAGTGGGGCCGTGCTTGTTTGAATTTCTCGTTGAAGCGGTCCAATAATTAATTTATTCACTGTAGTACTTCCCCGTACTTGTTCTTTGTTTTTCCAGATGATAATAGTTCTAATCTTTCATGTTCCATAAAATTGATCTTCTTTGGACTTCACAGATAATCAGTTCAGTGAAATCAGACATAGCGAAAATTTACAACTGCATTACTAAATTCACAAAGTCCCGTCTACCGATGTTTATTGTTCAACTTCTGAGAGCAAACTGTTTTGGCGACTAGAGCGACAAGAGCGAACGGAACAAATTTTTTTATCGCGTCGCTATGTCGCTCCGTCGCTCCATTCGCTTCAAACGCTCTGCTCGCTCACGTAGGACAGTTCCATAAAGAAACTAACTTATAAAGTTATAAAGAAACTTTGTTCTTATCGCGTCGCTCGTGTCGCTTACGTAGGACGTGGCCTAACTTAGCAACTGCAACAATGTATTTACTAAATGCATTCAACACGCATCTCTTCGAGATATCATTTTTATCTTCCTGAAATACTCCGCCAACTGAATCTTTAACACACGCAAATCCTTCTTGATGCTAACCAAAACGTGGTGAATAACAATGTTCATCCAAATTTTTCTAAATATAATCAGAAGTTTTCCAAATATAATCGTATCACAAAACATAAGAACTGATAAATGTTTGCCACCTCTGATGAGTCATCAAATTGAATACTAAAAAATTCACCGAACTCACTTGCTGAATTATCTGATCGCTAACATTGGCAGCCTTGTCATCGGTTCACCTTGATACTGTGTCGTTAAAAAGCGAAATTTTTTTTGCTTCATGCACCCCTGTAATAACTATCAATTGCAGCAGGCGGTAGGTGGTTTTCTGTGATTGTAAGGGGATTTGGACTTCTTAACTATTCTTAATGCTACGAGATAAGATGCTTCAAGTGTACTTTAATCAGTATGGCTTGATCAACAAATAGAATTTTTTTTATTTCTGAAAGTATGTAATATTTGTTTCAAAAAATTCCAAAGGTTTGCTTTCATCATCCGGATGTTTAGTTTCCAAGTAATCCAATTAATTTTGATGGCTTCATGCTTTCATCGAAGAGAACTTATTTCTTTTTTTTTTAAACTCCGGAACCACCGTTAGATATATCTTCAGAGGATGAGATGAATGATTTTGTAGCGTGTGTGAAAATGCAATAACTGGTTTTCCATTCAGTGAGGTAAAACAAGGGTCGGCAACCACGGCATGCTTGGTACGCCAAGCAATTTTTAATGGCGCGCAGAAGCTCTAAGTTTTACACGTCAGTAATCTGGTTATGATTGACACAAAAGTCAGAACTATAAAAGAATCGCATTACGAGTCGTAATTTAGCATTTAGAACGAAGAATAAAACCAGTTTGTTTTCAGAAAACAAACTGGTATTTCGAGTAAGAATTTAGAACGAAGAATAGCATTCAGAAAACAAACTGGTATTTCGAGTAAGCATTTAGAACGAAGAATAAAGCTGCTGAGTGTAGTTACAAAATAGCTCTATGTATGGCTTTAAAAGGTAAACAGACAGAGTCTGTAAAGCCTGTAAAGGCAGGAAACAGTAAAGGCTTTTACAGATAGAGAATACATCAAAGAAACTTTTTTGAGCAGTGCTGAAATTTTGTTTCGCAATTTAACAATAAGGAGATTATACTCTCTCGAATTAGAGAAATACCAGTTTTCTGCAAGATCAATTGCCAGGCGCATAACTTACTAGGCTGAAAATGTAACATCTAAACAAACAATTGGATTACAAGAATCCCAAGTATTTAGTGTTGCTCTTGATAAAAGCACCGATTTAAATGATTCGTCACGCCCTAGCTATAGTTGCAAAATATTACGTATATCGATATTGCGTTGCTTATTATTTCTACATGTACAACCAAAGCAGAAGACATTTTGACTGCATTTATTATTTTGCTAAACATGACATCGATTTGAATAATTTATTCTGTATGACAACTGAGGGTGATGCTGTAATGGTTGGCAAGAAGAAAGGATTTGTAAAACTTCTGGAAAAGTCTTATTAACAGCAAACTGAATTTGTTCTCTGTGATGAAAACTGTTGCTAAGATAGTCAACTTTCTTGTTTTTTATTCTTCACTGCTTCACAGGCAATTCAAGTCTCTTCTTCAAGAAATTGAGTGCATATGGAGCTCTTCTATTATACAGCAATATTCAATGGCTTAGTCGAAGTAAGGTTTTAACTTGATTTACCTGTTGTGTTCATGGTTTTAAGGTGTTTCTTGACGAAAACGGTAACATTTTCCTGAATTGAAAGATAAAACTAGTTTTAAAGTTGAAGTTTCTGATGACATAAACACACATTTAAATGAGTTGAATTTTAAATCACAAGGACAGAGTTAATCAGAATGGTTTGATGATGTCTGTAAAAAAGGTGGAGTTTAACTATAAATGCTCTCCAACAGCAGAAAAAATCAAGTACTTCCCAAATGTGAAGAATCATTCAAATCAATTTGAAGTGAACATAGATGAGCTACAGTAGTACATTGAAAGTACTCATTGATAAACGAAGTCAAGACTTCCACATTCATGAACCTTTATTTTCATACTTCATTAAGCCTGACATTGACAGGCTTAATTAACTGACATTGACATTAAGCCTTGATTTGACAACTACCCGATTGGAACTTGTTAGTTGGATGGCTATTGATGATTTTTAAAAGCAACAGGTTGAATTTAGGTCTTCAGAATTATATACATTAAAATTTGTTGAACTAAGGAAGTCTCTGAAAGACGAAAATTTACAAAAGTCTGCTGCTGTTCTCAACTGTTGGACATTCCTTCTGAGATCTTTTATCTATTTGAAGAAAATTGTTTTTGCTCTTCTTTCGGCTTTTGGTTCAACTTAGTCCTGTGACAGATTTTTTCTCGCATGAAAGCAATTTTAAGTCCACAATAAAGTTGCCTAACATCTGAACATTTAGAAAATTGTGTGAAACTCAAAGTAACAAAGCATATTGTCGATGTTGAGCAACTGGCCAAGACCATCCAATGACAAGGCTCCCATAAATAATAAAAACTTACAAAACCTTTAAAAACAGTTTATTTGTTTCGATGTGGTTTATATATTATTTTTTTATATTAATGTATAAACAATATATTGTAGATCAGGTACATTGACCTTGAATTGTGTAAAAATACGAATTTTGTTGGCATACCGAATAATTTTAAACCCTTAATCGGCACTCTGTTAGTGAAAGGTTGCCGACCTCGGAGGTAAAACCTTAATTTAATTAAATAACTTGTCATTGTACAATCACTTTTTTTTTCATAAATTTATCAATTTTGCATAAGAATCTAATTGAAAAAAGGTTTACCTCTTGACCGCACAATAAAAAACAGAAATCTCAATTATTATTTTCAATGAAATTACGCCTTTAAAAACTTTAAAGTCACTAGGCGGACGCTTCGAATTCAAAACTGAAGTGACGTTCTGCAATCTCTTACGCTTCTTTTTTACTGCTGAGAGCACGACGATGTATTCAAACGTATGCATCAAACGCATGTTCGAACATGACGCTCTCACAGCGAATACTATGCAAAAGCAAACCAAATTACAAGGAGCTCTTGTACATCAAGTTAGGATTTGTAAATTGCTCATGTTTTAACACCGGCCTCCGTGGCGCGAGTGGTAATGTCTCAGCCTTTCATCCGGAGGTCTCGGGTTCGAATCCCGGTCAGGCATGCTATTTTCACACGCTACAAATCATCCACATTTCATCCTCTTTAGTAATACCTAATGGTGGTCCCAGAGGTTAAAAAAAATGTTTAGATACTTCATATCCATCGCTGTCAACGCAGCTAGTTTTGGAGGTAAAAAGGTTGAGAATCGCTGCTTTAGTTTAAATATTGAATGAATAATGCAATAATAATATATTTTTAATAATAATGATCACTCTTGCATACCTGATTATTACTGTGTGTGATAATGTGAACTGAGAATGATAAATAATAAACCATTTGATGATTCATCATTTTATGAAAGAATTGTTATAATGACATCTAAGAAACATATTTTTCAAAGGTAGTTTTAAATAAAAAAGAGGTTTGCTTGACAGTGCTATTGAAATAAATTCGAAAAAGAGATTATGATTAAAATCATTTACAAAAATGATGGTTAACTCTAAAATACTGCCAATACGTCTTTGAAACGTAAGCACCATTTTACTTTGATTCCCTCACTTCACCTGATATCTGTATCATTCTCGCACCACAAATTATTCTTTCCTTGCTTTGCTCTGTATAAGTTTACAGTAAACGAAGTACACAGTGCACATAGAAAGGTGAATAAACAAATATTTTATAAGGTCTGCACGTCTTGTAGACATACTGTTAGTAATTCATAAGAAACGTAAAATAAAACGACCAATGCATGAAAGGACAAAATCAATAAAACATCCATGACTGAAAACCTTCGTGAAATTTTAAAAATTAACTGTAATAAGGTCAAGGGAGAAATGGGAGTGGGCCACAGAACTCTAAAAGAATGGAAAAACCCAAAAATTTCAGCAAAAAAAATATTGTTCATATTAGGCCACGTACTAAAAATATTACAAAGGATGTCTGTGATCCCTTAGAATGCTTCAAACTATACCTTAATCAAAATTATGCAAACCATTTTATCGCATACAAATGAAGAAGCAAGCAAATTATTCGGATCCGAGTATTTCTGCTTTACAAAATCTTGCTATGGAAGTGGTTGAAGCAGTTTTTGGACTCCAAGATTTTAGTTGGAACCATGAAAAATAATCACCTGCCAACAAATTTTTTTTTCTATAGTACTCGAAGTGCTGAATAACAAAACACAATTTCATTGTTTTGGTTTAATTTTTTAATAAATTCTTTAAGGGTTGATGATGGGGAAACGGCGAGAAGAGTCAAAACTTGCTCCTGTCAAAGATATATGGGATGCATTTATACAAAATTGTAACTCATGTTACAAACTGTATCACAATTGATGTATGATTGTATTATGTGATTTCACAACTGATACGATCTATTTGACAAATGATTAAGTTGGATTCAAAGGAGATGTCCCTTTCGAATGTATCTTTCAAGTAAACAAAATAAATATGGCATAAAATTTGTAACTATATGTCATGAATTTGTTTTATCATATGTATTTCTTAGTTAACAAATTTTTTTTAAATCTCTAAACCTAGACATATGTTTCAATTGTTAAACAATTATCAGTAGGCAATGGAGACAATTTACAAAAGTCTTTTTTCAAAAATAAATAAAGAAGAAATAATATTAAATGACAAAACAAACAGTAGCTTACTTATGAAGCATTTAAAAGAGTCCTTTTAGCAGCCTCTAGAGTTACAATAAAAAATATAAACAGCTGTTAAACTTTTATTGTCACCTTCCAACAACAAATAACAAAATAACAAAAAATTTCCAACAACCAATTTAACAAAATAGGCAAAAAAAACTATTTTAAAATAAATTTACATCTTCTGGGGATTTTCTAAAACTACAACAGTTTATTTTTTACTCTTATTCTAGAAATCCTGCTAAAAAAAAAATGCTCTATAATGGAATTTAATGTATTAAATGGTTTATAAATATTGTTTATTTGTAATAGTTTTTTTTATTCCCTTTTTTTAAATTTAATGAATTCTAAAAATTCATTAAATTTTGTTAATAAAGTAATTATTTCAATCTTGAAAATGTTGGTAATTTGACTGTTATAAATGTAAAGGTATTTTTTGTCACTAAGTATTGTATTTTAAGTAGAATACAGAATTAGCATTTTGTATCTGTTTGCTGCCTATAAGAGTAGGTTTTTGAACACATTTTTCAAAAAGAATCACATTTAAATTTCCATTTTAATATAGTTAGCAGGAAGAGTGCTCTCGTCCATATAAGATGCACAACAGCTTGCTGATCAAATGACAATTACTCCTAGAACATTCACTGCTTTTAAACTGAGCTGTATGTTGATTAGATACCTAGCAACTTCAGTTGTATTGTGCTGTTACGTAAATGATATCCTTTTATTCATCACTATCAGAGTCATCCAACATCAGTTTGTGACCTGTTTACTAGCTACTGCATGAAAAAAGATTTATAAAAATTGTATTTTACTGCATGTAATAACAATATTTGTGCATAATATTTACTGTTATTATTTATAAAGTATCATATTAACTCCACCAACATTTACTATGATATGTATGTAGCACAGTAATTAGTATTTAAATAGTATGAAGAGAAACTATAAAACTATAATGAAACTGTAAAACTACAAAAACTATGTTCATTAAAATCCTTTAATTGTACAATTTAATAAATAGTATCATTTTTAATAAATTCTTCTCATGAGAAAAAGTTATATAGTTAACAACATTATATAGTTGGTGTACATGGTATTTGCAAATTTGATGTGTAACATTTAACTGTTTTGCACCAGTTTAGCATTTGGTGAAGAGAAATAAATTACTAACTTTTATTAATGGATTTATTGTATGCATATTATGTTGATATTAAATAGACTAGAATATTACAGTACTCTTTAATGCATTATATGAAGTGTAATCCACTTTCTGGTTAGATGACAGTCCAGTAAAATCTAATTTTCAAACATTAATTGCACATCATATTTGTTATGATTTGAACTTAATAGATTTTTTTATTCAACTGTTAATTATTCTGCTCTGATTTGTTGATAGAAAACTATTCACTTTGTGTTCGATTTTTGGGATCTTGTTTAATGGCTCAACCTTTGCAACCAGTTATTGTTGCTCTTCCACCTAAAGTGAAAGAAAGCATAAGAAAGCTACTAAAAGTGCGTTGTTACACATTTATTCCATGGTGAGTCTATTTAATGAATAATAATGTTGCATAGTAATTAAATGTTTTATAACACAAATCTATACACATCAAGTGTTGTCAACCACCTGGTTTTCAACCAGACAGTTCAGTTTTGGTATCCATTGTCCAGTGTCTGGTTGATTAGTCGGATCAGAATGACCTTGGTTAATTTTTTTGTTTTTACAAAAATTAAATGTATATTTTCGATCGTATATATGGAATGGTTAAGTAATCTTGAAATTAGTATTTGAAAAGTATACTATATGCGTATATATTGTATGATTATATTATTTTAGGATGCCTTGAAAATATTTCTTTCAAGCTGTGAAGGAAATAAAAATGATTAAAGGTCTTCAGTAAGTATACCTATATTTTATTCACAATTTGATGAACCTAATGTCAACAGCTTTAAAACATAGGGAAAATGATTACACTCAAGTTACTGATGTCTATTCAGTCATCCAGAATCTTAAAGTCACATTGACAAATTGAAGAGATAAATACTTTTTTTGGCTACAAAGCAAACAAATTACTACTGCATGAGCTAGTTTTGGAGGACCATGCAAGATTCAAAAGAGAAGCCTTTAGAATCCTATGGGAAAATTCTACCAGTAGCTAGAACAGTGGTGTGACTAAAATCAGAGGTACATGTATTATTTTTCACCATTCAGTCTAGAAAATAATAATGTTGGAAAATGCAGTAACTGTGACTCATAAGCTGGGAGTTTGTATATGGTAAGTTATTTGCTGTACTTTGCACATTGAATTTAGTGAGGCAGAATTTAATATGATGATGATGATGATACTGATACTGTTATGATACTGATGATTTTATATGATATATGATATTATACTGATGATATGATATGAAACTGATGATTTTTATTCAGAATCATTATAAATAGATTATAACATTATACATTTGGAAAATGTTTTTCTCCAGTGCCCAGAATCCAAATTTAATAAAAACAGTGCAACATATATTTCCTATTCCCCCAAACAAGGCTTATGTAGAAAGAATTATCAGCATGATAAAACACATATGGAGTGGTGGTGATTAAAATTGAAATTTTAGTTCATGTCAATAACTCCTCATATATTGAATTTTCAAATTATCTTACGAAAGATTGTGCAAAATCAGAGAATAAATATTCATTTTTATCCAAGAAATAATAATTTGAATCAAAGTAAGCTGTGACAAAAGCTGTGTTTTTTAAAGTTTGATTTTCAAAAATAATACAAAATGTTAAAAACTGAGTAGAATTTTTCTCTTTTAGCCAAGCAAATTTGTATTACTTAACTTAATAATGTATTACTTAAACTTCATATTACTTATTTTAATTTATATTTATATTAAACACTTTTAGGCTGTGTTGTAGCAGTACAAGAAATGTATTTATTCCATTGCAAGTAACACACACGCGCACATACATACACATTACATATAAAGTGATCTCCAAGTGACAACAATAACATTCATCAATGGCATAATCTGTTTGAAACGATCAGTCATCTGTGTAAAGGAAAAAGTATAGGACGATCAAGGATGTCTGAAGAAAATTTTGATGTCAAGTTGTCTTTAATGTTAGTCCTAAAAATTTAGTTAAGGACGATTACAAACTTTTAATGATGCCATGATAACAGTGTAGAATTTTTTAAAGAGACCCTTACAACATTTACAACTGTTTGTCTTTGAAGCCTACCAAATATGCTGTCAACTTTGTGATCAAAGTGTTGCACCATAAAGAAAAAGTGTTGCATCTAAAAGGAAAAATTAACATATATAATGTCCATATCTGGCAGTGAGAAATCCCTGTGAACTCTAACAATGTGAAAGAAACTTCCCAAAATTAATTGTTTTCTGAGTAATATCCCGATGGCAAGTTTACAGACCGTTCTTTTCCACTGAAGCCCAAGTAACAGGAGTTACTTATTTGGATATGCTACATAGATAGCTCTTAACTCAACTACAAGATGGACCAGAGAAATTTATTGGCAAAAAAAAAGGTACTCCTCCTTACTGTCATAATTGCTATAGGATCAGTCGGCATCAAACTGCTGCATCAGTCACCATGAACTCGATAACAAAGCTTTTTTTGGTGACCTCTAAGGTCACCTGACCTGATTCCACATGATTTTTTTCCTTTATGGTTTTATAAAGGATTATGTGTATAGCTCATTCTCAAAAGTACAGTAAAAGTTCAGTAGATAGTACAGGCTCTGTACTATTAATAACTACCCAATTTGAGGCACAGGATTGAAACAACTTCCATTACTACAGACATTCCGATAAAATTATGAGAAGAACTATATGTGCTACATGACATTATAATTGCAATCAGCTTGTTAAAATATCTCCAAACTTATTTAAGTCTTCAAACTTATGTTTATTGACATTTATTGGTTTGTGGACCATCTACAATCACAGACTGTAGATGGTCCACAGACCAAAACTGAGAAATACTAGTTTATTTTATAGTATATTGTAAACTATAAAACTTTATAGTATTCCTTGATATATATATATATATATATATATATATATATACCCATATTTTAAACTGAGTTAGGTTTTTCCTACACATTATTCTCATAATCAGAGCAAGATATAAAAATCTAGCATTACTTTAAAAGCAACATCCCATACCACAATGCAATGCTGAAGAAGAGACTTATTTACTTAATGAGAACCTCATACATTATGTACTTATAAAGAGAGGTTGGCACAAGAATAAAAATAAAACCATTCAATTTAATATTAAAAAATGTGCTAAAAACTACCTTTTCATGCTAAGTATTAATAAAAAAAAGCAAAAGAAATAATGTGTTTAAAATCCAGAGCTAAACAATATTTCTAATAAAGTTCCCTAAATTATAAGATTAAGTGATCTGTAAACATTTGTAAACATTATATGTATAGAAACAAAAACATTATTAACAATAATCCCATCCCTTAAACCTAGCAACCAAAACTAATACTAAAAACATAAAATCAGGAACTCCCTAAAAATTTCTAGCATTAGCAAAGATTCATCAAGATTAACATGTTTCCAATATTTAGATAAAACAAACTGAAGTAATTTTCAATGTCTTTTAAAAATTTGATTATATCATTTAAATTTTTAGCTGGTGGTTCTTTAGATTCAAAATTATTATTTATCATAGAGTATAAAAATAGATCAAATTTAATTCTGTAACCAAGTTATATTCCTCAACAGATTATTCATTTAAATAAACTATAATGGATCTCTCTAATGGCACCCTTATTCCAGAAGAAAAATCTGTAATTATTTCTCATATATAATTAACAATCCAGTAGTGTAACTTTTTATTTCCAAGCACAAAGTGATCACTGATAAAAATTTTGTGTACCAAAACTTGATTAGCATAATAATGGCTAGCTGATTAGCATAGTAATGTTATATAATTTAAATGTGCATTGATCCCTTCAACTTACTTTGTAGAGTTGCATTCTCACTATTATCGGTTTAGAAATGTTTTTCTGTATTTACTAAGAAATATTTACTTCTTTAGAAATAAAAATTCTGCCCTGCGAACTCATTAAATTTTTAATTGTATTTGTTAAAAAATGAATTATTTCAGTTAGTTATAAAATTATTTTCATTCAGTGTACCTGGGATTCTACATAGTTCAAAAGTATTCATTTTCAGTTTCTGCATTTTCCATTATTTTATGAAATTATTGAATTAATGGATTATTAGTACTGCTATTCAGCAATTAATTTATTTTGAAATTTTTCATTAAGAATAATAATAAATGCATTATGGTCAAAATCTATTTTTAAAAATTCCTGCACCCTTCATCTTTGTTAATCTTTTGATGAACACTTTTGACCTTTGACTAGTTATCTTTAGTCCACACTGATTTAGACTGAAGGTAGGTCAAGTCAATAATTAAACACTTCAACACAAATAACCACTTTAATATTATTTATTAAAACAAATAAAGATATTATACCTGCATAAATAAATGCTAAGAAGATAGAAAATAAACCTTGTTATTTTTAATCTCTTGACAATAGCTATGTTGTTGACTTGCTTAAGCCAATGACAATAAGTGAATGTTCTAATTAGAGTTGATCATCCAGTTGTTTTATGTAGCGTCTCAGGCTTTCATCTGGAGGTCCCGGGTTCGAATCCCGGTCAGGCATGGCATTCTTCACACACACTACAATTCATTCATCTCATCCTCTGAAGATATAACTAAAAGGTGGTTCCAGAGATTAAACCAAAAAAAAAATGTTTTATGTTAACAGTCCCACAGAAACATTAACAGGCTACAGAAAAGATTGTTCAAAGTGAATTTTTTTTTTGCAGAGACCTAACTTGTAAGCAATGAGCAAAGGGTGGATATTTGCTGGAATCTCTTGGATTCAAGACCAAGAAACAACACATTTCAATGAAATGGCACTGCACTTCTTTACCTTAAGAGAAAAAGGTGAAAACAACTCTGTTCTAAGGGAAACTTATGATTACAATCTTCTATGAGAGAAATTGTGTCATTTTAACTGATTTAATTGAATAGGATGTAACAATAAATATCACTTAATATTTTCAAACATTTTAAAAGCTGAAGGAAGCTACCAGAAAAGATTGATATTCAGTTGATAGTGTTTTATTACACTATGAAAACGAACATCGTCACACCCTTTGGAAACTACACAAGATATTCCTAAAACTGAGTGGACTGTAATGTCCCCTACCATTCTGATTTGACTCCCTTTAATGCCAAAACAAATTTTAACAATACTGCAGTAGTTCATTTTTCAAAAATTTTAGCTATGATGGAAATGAATATAAATTGTTATATGGCATTATTTGAATGCTCCTCAACCATTTTGCCATTAAGTAAATTTTTTCCTTTTGTGGGAAAAGTCTTTTCCCACAATTTGTATTGGAAATTTCACATTTTACGGAAATTTCTCACTAAGAAACTTCAGTTTTACACAAATTATTCAATATTTCAGAAAATAAAATAAAGTTTACTAAAACCTTATTTTTAGTACCATTACTATGTTTTCAGGATTATCCTTACAACTGTGATACTAGTTCAATTTTACTTATTATTCAAATATGGATTCAGATTTTTAGAAGCAAAAGGTTTTGTATGGATGCAAGGAACAATGATAACATTTTTTTTTATAATATTTATAATTCAAACTTTCTTTCATTCATTGATTTGCACCATTCTAGGATATATATTACAGGTAAGGTATAATATTGCTAAGACAGTGAATTAATTAACAAATGGGTACAATTAACAACTATCAAAAGATTTCAGTTGTCTAGTATTCAATGCAAATCGATGTTCGATGTACGAGTCTGTTCAAAAAACAATCGAACGTTTTTAATTACGCGCCAATGGAGAGATATTTAGTGATGTGTAGTTGCCAGCATTGTGTCTCGTACTACCTCCTCTATAACTACATGTTGTTCTTGGGTTGTTGATATCTCGTTTCGTTTTTGTGTTGTTGGTGTTAGAGTACAACATATTAAGTGGTAGTAGTGAGTTTTGTAATTTAAGATATTTGAGTGAACTTTTGTCTCAATATCGTAGCCGTAAACCCAGCGTTCATCTCTCGTTACGATCATTCGCATAAATGTTTCACCGGCTTCTTCAAGAAGTTGCCGGTAATTGTTCTATCTGCTGTTCCGTCATCAAACGAGGAACAAACTTTGCAGAAACTCGATGCATGTCCAATTTTTCAGTCAAACTGTCATGGCATGACACAATCGAGATGCTAACCCTTTTTGCAATTTCTCTGGCAGTCAATGGGCGATTTGCTCGCACCAGATCGTTGATTTTCTGAACGTGTGTGTCAACAGTTGAAGTCGTAGGCCTTCTTGGTCGAGGGTCATCTTGAGTTGACTGACGACCACTTTTAAATCTTGAAAACCATTCGCAGGATTGCATACGACCCAGAGCATCAACTCTGTAAGCTTGTTTCAAAACTTGGAAAGTGTCTGTGAAGTTTTCCCCCAGTTAGACGCAAAATTTTACTTGTATCGTTACTCCCGAAAACGCACATTACAAAACTCGCTACTAACACTTGCACCCAAATAGCAATAATACAAAAACTAAACGAAATATCAACAATCCAAGAACATATGCTTTCAGAGGAGGTTATGCGGAACACAATGCTGCGAACCGTACATCACTAAATATCTCCGTTGGTGCGTAATTAAAAAAGTTAGTTTTTTTTTAACAGCCTCGTACATTCTTTTGACATGTTTGTTCAACCTTGCCTAGAGTATACTTTTTGGTCCCAAATCTCACAATTTCCTATATCTCATTTTATTATTTTGTATTATATATAACATTAATTTAATATGAGTAATAATTAATATTACTCATATTAATTTACTTTTCTTTTTTTTTTTTTGTCTACAGTCATTTGACTGGTTTGATGCCGCTCTCCAAGATTCCCTATCTAGTGCCAGTCGTTTCATTTCGGCTTACCTCCTGCATCCTACACCCCTAACAATTTGTTTTACATATTCCAACCTTAATATGTGGCCTATAAGTCTGTCCTTCTTTTAACTATATTTTTCCAAATGTATCTTTTTTCATCGATTTTCCGCAAAACCTCTTCATTTGTAACTTTATC
>JAAAKQ030061920.1:0-26605 GCA_010016005.3 Zanna intricata
AGCTCGTTCTTCAAAGACATAATGGACATGGAATGACTTAAGTGCTCCAATTGGGGCGAAAACTATACAAAAAAAAAGAAAAAAAAAAAAGCCAAAATCACATATTAAAACCGTTTTGACTTAGGGAATTTATTCGAGCCGAATTATTAGGTACAGCTCAGGTGATGCTTTTTATTCCTACTTCCACAATCTTTGACTTTAAGAATGCTACTTCCAGAGAAGTACCTACTTTATATAATACAAAATGTTCAAAATTTCTTTTTGGATAACTTGATTTTTTTTTCCAGTTTTGAAAGAGTTCGTAAGTAAACACTATTCCATCAGGTGGAGTTTTCTTTATTGTGAAAATAATTAAGAAATTCGTCGCCTACTTATGTACATTGAAGGAGGAAAAAATCATCACTTGATTCTTTGGTGGGCAGTATGGGGGTCAGTTCCTTGTCTATTTTTCTTCTCCTTATTTAACATAAATAAATTGCATTCGCTTCTTGTTCCTCTTTACCTCAACGTAAAAAGAAATTTGTTTATATTACCGGTTGAGATTTAGTATTGCGACTAACTGTATTACTGAGGTCATTTCAGTTATTCTTTTTCATTCATCAACACACACACGATATGAACAGGACAGGACACATTAACCATCGCTAACAGATAAACTATGTATTCAACGTAAAATGTAATAAAGAATAAATTAATATGATTAAATTGTGTTATTGATTAAAATCGGCAAAATAATGTTGAACTGATGTAACAAGAGATTATGTAAATCAACAACATCTGTACGTTTGATTATTTGACATCTAATTTATATTGTGATGCTTGCTGTAGACCTATATTCGATACATAACAGTCGAATAAAGTCATTTCATGTTAAGCCAGACACATATAGACATGTAATTCAACGCAATGAAATTTTCTTCATTATCAGTTTAGCTCTCGGTATGACTTGCTCTGTTCTTTATCATAGCGGTTTTATCATACACATTATAAAGATTGTTTCATGAATGATGCTGTAAATTTAGCAAACAATTTTTATGACAACTTTTGGTATTATTCTTTTATTGAAGATCAAGATGTGTTAAGTTATGTGTGTATGTATTTCATGCCGTGTTTTATTGCACTTCAATGTGAAAAAGATTTAATGAAATATTTTAAGTAATTAAGTCTCTATAAATTAAAATTTAATTATTTTTATAATTAACTAAATATTTTTTGCACACCTATGATTTGGCGAGAGCCTACTAACCATTATGACGACTGCTATTTTTGCTTAACAAATGTTACCGGTTTCAAATCAAGTAATAAAAGCAGTATCGCATACTGAAATGTTTGTTCGTCTATGATTACTTCACGTTGTTGATTTATCGATTCCCATCACTCCAACTTCTTGGAAAGAAATTTCATGATTCTCCAGTACCTCAACCAATGAATCCTCAACTTCAATAGATACAATTACACTCCAGAAAAATGAAATGCTGAACCTAACCTAATTACACAAGCAGAACCGAGCAACCAAATTTGTGACTGTCAAAACGACAAGCAAAACTCCTAGGTTCATGTCTTAAAGAATAGAATTTATTAAACAACGATATTAAAATTTCAATATGTAGAAGTCAAAATGAAAATTTACTAAAATATATTAAAGTAATGGTTTAATTTGTTCCTGCTATGATATTAGGGGGCTAACGCCTGAACCAGACATTGAAATTGTTATTCATGATGGGTGTTTATTTACAGACTCATCAAAAAGAAACTTAAAAGCAATGTTGTTGCATAATGCGAATAAGTTTTCTTCTATACCGGTAGCACATGCTGTAGCAATGAAGAAACACATGGAAGTATGTCAGAAATTTTAAAAGCTATCGAGTATGATGAACACTAAAAGCGAATAATTGCTGACCTGAAAATGATATCGCTTCTTCTCAGGCTCTTGAGTGGTTTTACAAATATATGTGTTTCTTGTGTTTGCAGGATAATTAGACTACAGAAAAACAGTATGCAGTTAAAAACTGACCAAAAAAAAAAAAAATCAGTTTACCTCAGGAAAGAAAAACTTTGTCAATATTCCCCTTGTAGTAGCAGATTGTATAAAATTAGGCCTAATGAAGAATTTTGTAAAAGCATCAGATAAAGATGCGAGATGGATTTAAATATTTAACTGAGGTTTTTTCACATTTAAGTGAAGACAAATTAAAAGAGGGATTATTCATCAAGTCACAAATAATAAATTAGTTCATTAAAATATATTTGACAGCAAACAAAGAGGTGTTCCTATCGGCAACAAAGTCATTCAAAGATGTTGTTACTGGTTTTCTTGTAAACAAAAAAATATGAAAATCACGATCAGCTTACAAATGAATTCTTAGTGAACTACAAAGATTTTTACTTTTTCCTTTTAAACTTGGGCGACATTAACAATGAATCAGGAGAAAGATTCCACCAAGATATATTGCAGATGGAACAATGTTATGAAGAAAGATGGGAAGAATCTATGATGAGTGACTACTGCTAAATAATAAAAAGAGAAGACCTCAGAAAACACTAAAGGAAAAAAAGGAATTAAGATAAATGTAAATATCTGCAAAAAAAAAACGGTAGAAATTTTAATTGTAATCACTATTATTATTTTTGTATTCTGTTATTTAAGAAGTCTCTCGATATTTAAAAATCTCAAGATGTTGAAGAAAAACTAATTGTATTTTAAGTTTCAACACAAAAGATACACTTTAATTCATCTACAAATTACTTTTCTTGTTTTTGTTGTCCATCCCATCGATAGAGAATAACTGCTATTCCAGATGTTTTGCTTCATTTCTTTAGTCTCAGAGAGTTTCTTACAAAATGCTGATTTCAATCGCAAGCATTTAAATTTCAATTATTTATAACGTCATTAATCGATATAAATACCAATATATAAGAAAATATACGGCCATAAACTCCAATTTTTAATTTACGTTTCTTGCATTTAAAAGCCAAATTACTTAGATTACATTCGGCGAGTTTCTATTTTTACAGTGTTTTTTATCCTTTAGAAAATATCAATAATATACTTATTTGTCATAAAAATTCGGCTTAAATGAATTAATAAAACGGAGACAAATTGATTTTACATCGATAGCACAAAATCATTTGAAATAAGAATTTGCCTGTTAGTCGGTTACTCATCCACCAGTATGCTTCTTGTATGTCCTCACGTGCAATTAATTTATGAATAGCATATCTGATTTTATTTACTTAATTGGTAGAGGTTACTGCTATGGACTCTTGACTAAGATTCATATAAATTTTTAAAATTTGACAAACTCCTCTTTTTGAGAAATGAGTAAACCGACGTGCATATACGTATATAAAATATTGTATTCCATTTATTCATTCATGATGAAAAAGGAGAAATAAATTTATAAAAACAGTATTAAAAGAATAAATAGAAAGTGCAAAGAAGAGAAAAGCTAGACCAGAAGAAAAAAGAAATTAAGAAAAATCACAAAGGAAACGAAAGATATGGACTCAAATACCGATGCAGGACATCTCTCTATGGACAGTCACGTGGCCAGTTACTATACTTTCTAGGATTTTAATACTCAACTTAATAAAATTATTAAACGATTATGAAATATTCTATTGGTATCTTTAGTTTAGGATTATTTATAAATATTTCATTACATTTATTTATTTTTATTGAAATGCAATTACTTAAACATGCACAGTATATGCATTATAATTGTATTATTGAAAATTTTGAATTATCTTTTATAAAAAGCTAAACTTTTATATGCCTACTACTCTTAGTTGTAAACACACACACACACACACGCACACGCACGCGCGCGCGCACGCACGCACACACACACACACATATTGTTAAACATAAATTTTGTTTTGTAACATGTGATACATGATTTTAATCTGTTTTTTGATGTTGAAATCGGATATGAACTCAGAATCTTTCTATCACCCACCATTTTTGAAAAAGTTTTAAATTTTAATTAAAGGACTTTTTCATTTTTCAACGTACAATTAGCTTTTTAAGCTCCTATATTGTATTTTGTTAGTTCATTTTTTATTGTTTAACTTTATTAATGTAAATTGTAAGCAATAAATAAACAATACTAGGCAAATAATTAAATCACATCATGGTCGCATATTAAGACATCATATCTAATACTGAAGAGTGATCCTTCAAGGACAGGATTAATAGTTTCTGTGCAGGTCAAAACATGTAGCTGAAAACACAGCCATGTTGTTTGTATTAAGCACTCAATTTAGGAATGAATTAATTTTGTTCAGTCTTAATTTGTTAACAGTGCAGTGTCATAATGTCTCAAAATTGTGTAAATGATGCAGATGCCTTTTGTTGTGCATGCGGTAAGTTTACTGTCAAATAGAAAAAACATTACGTCTTGAATTAAAAAAGCATATCGTTTGTACTTTCAATGTAAAACTGGTGATGAGGATAAGTCGCGGGCTCCTCACATAGTATGCACTAATTGGTTCTGTATATTTAAGAGGATGGCTCTGAAAGGTAGACATAAGGCTTAGCCTTATGGTGTATGTACGGTATGGCGTGAACCAAAGGATCGTCCTAATCGGATTGTTAACTTTGTTTAACAAGTGTGTCTGGAATTTCTAAAAAAATCTAAACATACTGTAAAATATCCTTCATTGCGATTTGCGATCAGTCCTGTACCTCGCAGTGAAATTATTCCAGTTCCTGAGTCGCCTGTGAATGAATGTTTCAAAAGAGACAATGAAGAATCGGGCGGTACTGAAGAAGATAACAATGATTTTGATTTTGAATTAGCTTCCGATAGGCCACGTCTTATATCATAAGGTGAATTAGATGACTTTGTTAGGGATTTAAATTCAAAAAAAAAAAAAAAACAAGCTGAACCATTAGGATCGAGACTGCAAGGTTGCTATTTACTTCAAAAAAAAAAATACAAAAATCTCAGTACTTTATTGATGAAAATAATTTGGTTTATCGCACAAATATTGATGAGCTTATGTCGCACTTAGGACGAATTTATAAACCTGAAAACTGGTCACTTTTCATGGATTCATCCAAGTATAGTTTAAAAGCGGTTCTACAGCACAAATATTCTTTGATACAAATTGTTCACTGAATTAATTTGAAAGAGACATACAATGTGATAAAAGACGTTCTTGAAAAAATAAATTATAAAAATCATAGCTGGAACGTATATGGTTATTTAAAAGTTATAGCTCTTTTGTTAAGCATATAATTAGGCTCTAATAAGTACATGTTTTCTTTACGAACGGGACAGCTGAGCTATCAATAAACATTATGTTACCAAAGAGTGGAAGAAACAGATAACTTAACTCCTAACAAGAAAAATATTATTCACGAGCCCTTATTGAATCCAAAAAAAATATTTTTATCTTCCTTCATATCAAGCTACGATGGAAAATGAAAAATTTTGTAAAAGCAATGAATACAGTCCCGAATTTTTGTACATCAGGTAGACATTTCTGAATGTAAACCAAGGAAAAATCAAAGAAGGAATATTTGTTGGTCCTCAAATAAAAGAGTTGGTCAAAGATGGATATATTTAAATCGATGTTAAATAATGTAAAAAGTACAACTCGGTCTTCATTTAAAGACGTTTGCAAAAATTTTCTCGCCAGACAAAAATCTGACAATTACCACGATATTGTTAATCTATTTCTTACTTCATACAGAGCTGTGTGATGTAATATTTCTTTGAAAATATATTATCTCCACTCGCATCTGGAGTTGTCTCCAGACAACCTCAGAGACATAAGTGACAAACATGGTGAATGTTTCCACAAAGACACTTTAGTGATGGAAA
Organism: Zanna intricata; assembly: GCA_010016005.3. NCBI lineage: Eukaryota > Metazoa > Arthropoda > Insecta > Hemiptera > Fulgoridae > Zanna > Zanna intricata. The sequence goes on from JAAAKQ030061920.1 coordinate 5,832, forward strand.
ACCGCTATAAAGGGAAATGGAATACTAACATGCTAACTGATTACTGTTGGATATTAATACGGGATGTGCCTGAGGCTATTTATAAAAGAAAACTATCAGCGAAATCATTCTAACACACAGATATGGCTGTGTACAATTATAGATTTTACAGATTTTGGCTAAATTTTTCCTTAATCTTTTTTGAAGCGTAATTTATTTAAAACTAAGAAAGGGTGATAGAAAAATCGTATTGACAGATCTGTAATGTACACAAAAAAGCACTTCAAGAAATGGTATCACACTTAGAAAAATATTAAAAAACTTTTTTATCAATGATGATGGGGGATCCATCAAAAATTTATTATTGGTGTTAATTTGCTAAGTTTACTTCTCTTTTTACTCTGTTTTTATACATAAACAGTATTTAAAAATTAATATCTATGCAAATTTTGATTCTACATTAATTATTCTCTTATTTTCCATATTTTTACTGAACCATTATCCTCTATTTCTTTTTTAACGATGATTTTATTTTATTATTATTAAATAAAATTTCAATTTTTAAACGGTTAAAAATAAAATAAAAATGATAAAATTTTATTTTTTATTAAATTAAAATAAAATGAAAAAAACAAACAATGGGAGTCTATAAGCTCTTATTTGAAATCCCTATACTTTATAGCTTTTTTTTTTAGTTAACTAATAGCAGCTACTAGCTGCATTTAAATATTAAATTGCTGCCTGTAGACCAAGCATGAGAAAATATAAACAACGTAACACAAATTAAGAAATGTATCCGCATTGTACTTCCAGCACTAACTGGTTTCTTCAATTCCATCCAGGATAACCCGTACTTCCTCACATATAATAAATATGTTTTGCAAAAAAAAGAAGAAAACAAATATTATAAACCCAAATCGATTAAAAGTATGATTTTTAATTACTTATTAAAGATACATGCGACTAGTTTCATCGGCAATTTTTCTATTAATATTTACTTTTCCAAAAAAAAAATTTCATTTTATTTATTTTTAACTATTTAAATATTTAGTTGCAATACTTATCAATATTTCTTCATTGATATTCATCGTAACGTTTACTTATAAATTAATTTTCATTTCATATTCAACAAAAAATATTATTTTAAAAAAAAATTACTTTTAGTATTATCAAACTCCACAAACACTAGATAAAAATTATATCAAATATGAAGAAGGAAAATAAAAAATAAAAAAATAATTGCAAACTTGCAACGACGTAGGAAATGGTTGGAATATTATAATTAATAATAACATGAAATTATTACAATTTTACTGGAGTAAAAAAATTATAATATGATTTTAAAAATATTCATTTTTTATATTAAAATTTGTAATCGATCGTTATTATTTTTTTAGAAAAACAAAACTAATATTTATACTTCTATGAAGAAAGAACAAAAACAATTGACAATAGTTATATTAAATATCAGCAAGAAAGTTAAATGTGTGACATTGACTGTGGACAAAGAGTTAATTTTGAAGTTGATATTATGAATAAAAAAATATTAATATAACAAAGGAGTAATGTTATGTTTGATCATCGCTACACACGATTACATTTAAATTAAATATAAAGTCTACGGCAAAAGAATATTTCACGATTTGACATACAATCAAAAATCAACTTACTCAGGATGCAGGCTATTATGTCTGAAATAAATTTGTGACCGTTAAATGAATGTCTAAACATACTGTCACCGCTACAGAAAATATTAATTTCATTCATTCTGCCTCATCTCGCACAAGATAAATAGATCGGCTTTCTGGATGCTACATTCTTTCGATGCTATCTGCTTTTATAGAACTAATAGAAAGAATTTTTTAAATTTTAACTGAAGAAAATTTTATTTTTCGTGACTATGCTGACCAAAGAATTTAAATTTTACATCGAAAACAAATATCAAAGAAAGGTCCATTCAGAATTTTCTGCCTACATATGCGACGTAAACAGATTGTGACTTGTATGGCTTAGTTATTTCGATCGATAGTCATTTTTCTTTTTCTGTTGCCTCCGAAATCTCCATACAATATTATTTCAAAGATGATAAGTACGAATTGTAAATGAAGTATACGAGGTGCTACCCAAAAGTTCAGGGAAGTCTACCATAAAAATAAAATAGCTTACCATAACTTTTAATTTTTATTGTCTCCTTCAAAGTAGTCCCCTTGGGCATTGATACGGCGATCTCAGCGTTTTTCCCATGATTCCATGCATCCCTGGAAGTCTACTGGTGTAACTGTTCGAAGCACGTTCTGCGTTTCTTCCTGAATCTCCTCAATTGTGTTATAACAACAGCCTTTCAATTGAAATTTTATTTTCAGAAAGAGAAAAGTCATACGGGGCAAGTCAGACGAATAGGGTGGGTGAGGAATCATTACCATCTTTTTGGAAGATTTTGTTTTTGGTTGCTGTTCAACAGTCTCTGTACGAATTTTGCAGCAATGCGTCTCGTGTTCAAATTGTCCGACAAAATGCGTTGCACAGACCCATATGATGTTTGTAAGATTGCACAAACATCATGAATTGTTTGTCTACGATCTGCAACAATAGCCTCTCGCACTTTCGCGATGTTTTCCGGTGTTGCGCTTGTTGATGGTCTTCCTGAACGCTCATCGTCACTGACTGTCGTTCGACCATCTTTGAATCTTTGTACTACAAAAATGTTTTACACTGATTCACAAAGATTACTGTTAGCCACATCTAGCAGCAGCAGGTAATACCAGCAATGGTTCGCGCGTAAAATGCAAATTCCCCAAACGTTTGGGTAGCACCTGTATTCTTGTACAGTCTCAGGTCGACTATTCCTGGGATTTGGGGTTTAATTGAACTCGACCGCCAAAGAACACCGGTATCCACAATCTAGTATTCAAATCCGTATAAAAGTCTTACTAGGATTTGAACCTTACAATTCTCAATTTTGAAATCAGCTGATTGTGATTAGTTCATCACTAGACCGACCCGATGGATTTCAACCAATACTCAACCGGTAGCAGCAATAATTTTGTCATTTTGTCGTTAGTCTTTCACATTTATCCATTTTATAATGAATGCTACAATTCATGATCCTGCCAAGTGTAAGGAGTAGTCCAATTTTTGATGGTAAAAACTTTAGTGTCCGAAACTGATAGATAAATTTGTATTATTTACGGGCTGAATAACATGAATGACACTAAAGTAGTGACATGTTGCGTTTCGAGAATGAATGTTCAAGAACAAGAAAGTACCGGCTTACCTTTGGTGATAATGGATGATTTGATGGAAAAAATAGATGTTTCATGATCATTGATTTATGAAGTTTTTATTGAAAAATTTGACTCCAGAAAATTGTGTGCCCAATGGTTGCCAAATATATATATATATATATATATATATACAGTCATACACAACGAATAAGATCTTGCTGCAGCACATGAATTTTTACAGCGTATGAAATTCAAGTTGATGAACTGATTGACTGCACTGTTACTACAGATGAAATCTGGTTTTCTTACTTGAATGTTGAGTTAAAGCGGCAGTCAATGTGGTAGTAACTTTCATCATCTAGATCAAAGAAGTTAAAACAAGAACCTTTGGTAAAGAAGCTTTTAGTAACTGTTTTTGTTACAAAACAGGTATCTTAGTAATCACAGAACTATTATCAATGCCAATCAATATGTATTGTGAAAACTTTAAAGAAATCTTACAAGAGCTAAAAAAAGCAAACGATGCAGGATGATGTCCGGCAGGATCTTGTTAGTTTGTGATTTGTAACAAACCACAAAATGAATAAACTGGGAAAAATCTTCAATAATGTATCCTGTAGCCTTGACTTAACTCCTAGCTTTATTATTTTTCTTCACCTTAAACAATGATTTGCATCACAAGAGTGTGACAATAACAACGTTTTGAAATATGGCATTACTGTATGGTTTAGGTCACTGGCGATGGAATCTCTACAAGAAGGAATGAAAAAGCTAATAAAATGCTATGAAAAATTGGTTCAAGTTGTATCTGGTTACATAAAATCTTCATTTATTTACTACTTTTCTATGTAACTACTTTTGTAACACTCTCTCTTTTTCTGTTAAGCCTCCAGAACTACCGTAACGTATTACTTCCGAGGATGATATATATATAAATGAGAATGAAGTGTACTCTTGTAGAATAATCTCGGGTCGACCGCTCCTGAGTAGTGTGGTTAATTGAAACTCGACCATCAAAGAACACCGGTATCCACGATCTAATATTCAAATCCGTATAAAAGTAACTACCTTAACTAGGATTTGATGCAACTTATACCTCATAAGATACAACTAGTACAGGCAATTATTACGTGAGGTAAGGTCTTGTTCAAGCCGAAATACTGATGTTAATGTAAAGTAACTATATATTTACATTACTTTACATTTTTTACAATAAACTCTAACAACTATAGTTAAAAGCAGATCCAGAGATTACTTTAAAATGTTGCAATAACATGCTGAATCTGTAAACCGCAATGTAATAAAAGTTCACTGCCACATACGGCCCACAGTCAATGTAAAAAGAAGAAGATGAATATAAGAAGAAATTCAATAATTTAAAGAAGAAGAGAAATAAGACACGAGATGAATTCTATACAAAAAAAAAAGGCGATTGGTAAAATTTTTCCTATTGTTACGGTTTATGTAAACTACCGTTAAATATTTTATTTAATTCTTAACAACGAATCAGACTTTCATATTTTAGTTTAATAAGAAACATATTATTTTCTACAAGCATTATTAGTCATACTACGCGTAACTAAAAAGGCGTAATCAAGAAATAAAATTTTAACTAAGGAAGTGAAAATCATCAATATCCTCAGTACCTATAATAACAATACAGATTCAACGTTAATAAAACAAACTGCAAAGAAATACCCTTTGATATATAAACCTCAAATTAAAGTAAAAATCTAAATCTGAATAAATTTTTATTATATATTATTTTTATTAAAGTCATTATGAAAATATTACTTAAGCGTCGATTAAAAAAAGAATAGTTAAGCAAGTTAACGACAGTTGACTTACATAAAATCTATTGTGTGGTCTGAATGATAAAATTGTCAACAAGAGGTCACAAAATCAAGATACAGTGGAAATTATGCGGTCACAATCGATTGCCGAGAAATTTCAGGTGACTAAGGAAGCACACACTAAAAAAGTATTTCATTCAAATTAAATTTATAATACTGTTTACTTCCTCTATAAATCATGAGACCTTGGTGATGGTGAGGGAGATGATGATGAGGTAAAAGTGTGTACATGAAGAAATTGACGAAGCGATTAAACTTATAAAACGGGATGAAAATTTAATAATAGTAGGAGATTGGAATGCAAGAATCAGAAAAGGTAAGGAAGGAAATATTGTGAATGAATACAGGCTTGGCAAAAGGAATGAAAGCAGGGACTCTGACCTATTGAGTTTTGTCCAAAGTATAATTTACTAATTTGCTAACACCCAGTTTAAAAATCATAATAGAAGAATATACATGCGGAAAAAGCCTTGTGATACTGCAAGGTATCAAATAGATTATACAATGGTTAAACAAAAATTTTAAAATCAACCATTCGACTGCAAAGTGTATCCTGTAGCAGGCATCGATAGCGACCATAATTTAGTGATAATGAAATGTAGTTTGGGCTTTAAAAACCTGATGAGAAATGTCAGATGAATCGGTGGAATTTAGAGAAACTCGATGAAGAGGACGTGGTAAGGAAGATTTTTGAGGAGAACATCGCAAGAGGTCTGAGTACAAATGGTAAGGTAGAAAATAAAGAAGAAGAATGAGAGAATGTTAGAAAAGGATTTCTTAAATAAGCGGATGCAAACTTAGGTAGAACAACCTTGGATATGAACCTTGGAATCTTGGAACCCTGGATATGAGAGGATGTATTGTAGCTGATGAAAGTAGAAAATATAAGAACGCTAAAAATGAAGAAGGTAAAAGGAACTACAGACAATTAAGAAGTACTATATACAAGGTGAAAAAATAAAGATGCTATAATTTGCTGATGGTAGAGTAATTTTAGCTGAGAGTAAAAAAGATTCAGAAGAAAAATGAATGGCATAAATGAAGTCCTACACAATAACTGCCGCTTGAAAATAAACAAGAACAAAACAAAGGTAATGAAATGTACTAGAAATAATGTAGACAAAACACCAATATAAAAATAGGATAAGAAAAAATTATGAAGGCAGAAGAATTCTGTTATTTGGGATGTAGAATTACTAAAGATGGACAAAGCAGGAGCGATATAAAATGCCGAATAGCACAGGCAAAACGAGCTTTCAGTCAGATTATAATTTGCTTACATCAAAAATTAATTTAAACATCAGAAGAACAACATTTTTGAAAGTATATGTTTGGTGCGTAGCTTTATGTGGGAGTGAAACTTGGACAATCGGAGTTCCTGAGAAGAAAAGATTAGAAACTTTTGAAAAGCGGTGGTGTAGGAGAATGTTAAAAAACAGATGGGTGGATAGCGACAAATAAAAAGGTGTTACGGGAAATCTATGAAAAAAGAAGCATTTGGAAAAATATAGTTAAAAGAAGAGACAGATTTATACATCACATATTAAGGCATCCTGGAATAGTCGTTTTGATATTAGATGGATAAGTAGATGGGAAAAATTGTGCAGTCAGCCAACATTTAGAATATGTAAAACATATTGTTAGGATTGTAGGATGTAGGGAGAATATTGAAATGAAACAACTGGCAAATTTTGGAGAGCTGCATCAAACCAGTCATTTGACTGAAGACAAATAAAAATAATACATGTATACAAGGAAGTATGCAGTACTATAGAATATTTTTATTGATGAAATAACAGATTGGCCGGTCTTGACTTATAATATTGAGCTAAAACTCTGGTTCAAGATGTGAAACAAAAAAAAAAAAATGTGATGTGGACATCACATGACTTTCTTGTAAGCCTATTAAATTATATAGATTTTTTTATCTACTATATTCTTATTTTTTATTACATTTTTTTTCATATTTTTTTTTATAATTGAGTTATTATTTTTTGTAAACATTTTATTATAATCAGAGATATTAATAAATCAATATATTTAAATTAAAAAAAAAAAGGAAACCAAGTCAAAAAATTTGAATTTTGGGCTTTATTTGGACACTTTTTGTCCAATTGATTGCAACCAAAATTGGAGGTGCACAACTAGATGTTACAAAAGTCCTACATGTAAAAAATTACAATATTCTACGACTAATTTTTTTTTAATTATGCACGCGATACTTACATATGTACAGACGTCACACCGAAACTGGTCAAAATGGATTCAGGGATGGTCAAAATAGAATATTTCTGTTGAAATCTAAAAACTGAGATTTCTCGGAATTACAATACTTTCTTGTACTTCTTACATGGAAGTAAAAACACAGTTTCTTTAAAGGCTCATGAAATTTTATAAAATAACAGTATTTTGAAAAAATATAAATTTGACGCAAAAAAATATTATAAACTTTTTTCTTTTAACATTTTTAAAGTGTTTATAATGATAATCTGCGCTAACAGAAACAATGATATATGTATATATATATTTACAAACTAACATAATTAATCCACTGCAGTATATAATTATTTTAATACAACAAATTTATTTAAGAAGTTCTTGTAACGATCACGGTCCCAGTACAAATCCTTGCGGAATCATCTATTTGCAATTGTCAATATCATTGATATCACAATAACTGGCAAAATAGCGCTAGAATAGTTTTCTCTGTTTTATTAAATAAAATCAAATAAACTGATAAACTATCGATTCAATTTAAAAGATTGTTAAATTTAAACAATTGTTAATATTCAGTAGTAAATGTTCTGATTTTGACTTAAGATTTGTAGAAATCAATTATGCAACAACAAAGGGAATACTAATATCTATCTTAACTAAAGCGTCAATGATATTTTGAATAGTTCTTGCTTTGTGGTAACATCAACCGTTTCAAATCAGATATTAACACAAGACCTATTCATTAGCTAAGGAACGACAAGTATCATTTGATCTATAACTAACAGAATGTTAAATTGCTTTATAAAGGATGTTAATTCAATCCAATTATTTATCCAAACATAAAATCACTAATGCAGAGTTACCTGTCAATTCTTTAACTTGTAAAAATTAATTTTTAAAACAGAAAACTTGTATTTTGTTCAACAATAAAACACTTTTTTTTTTTGTATACATAAAATACAACAATGCTATTTTGGTTAGTTAATAAATCATCATAATCATCATCATCGTCTTCATAGTTTGAAGAATCATTAATAAATTAAAAGATAACATACCTTTTTCACTTTCATGCTCTTCACAGCTAGTATACTCAGGTGTAGATCGTAATTCATCATCTGAACTGGAAAATGAATGTTGCGGTTGAGATGACGGATGCCGTTGGTTAGGAGCAAGACCACCGCCGACAACACCACCGGCAGGCGGTACAGGTTGGGTTCGTTTTGTCGAGCCAGTACGACGATGTTTTTTACTTGATACCGAACCAGGAGCGGGTGGTATAAGTCCTATTGACATTACATTAACAGTATGATGTTGTGATGAATAGTCCATTGATGAAGACTGTTCAGATGATAAGCTATCATTACGATACTGTTGCGATTGCGCTCTCATTAATCCTTCCAATTCACCTCTGAGAACATTCAAACAATAAAATTAATTAATTTTAAATAAAAAAAATTAATAACTCATTATTTTATAATTATATTCAATACGTCTATCTATTTTCTTTTTTTTTTTAGTCGTGATAAAAATCTGATTTTTTTTTTCTTACTAACTGAATAATTAGCCAGATAACTGCATAATTGACTTTGTTCTACAACAATCCAATTAATGAAAAATAACACCATAATTTCAGCTGTTACAGTTTTAGAAAGAACCGTTGAAAAAACATCATATTACATGAGAGGATCAATCAGACTTTTGCTTTTATTTGTATAGAATGCAAACACAAACATACTTATTGCTTCTCTATATAGTCTCCCTGAAGGTCTACACACTTTTTCCAACATATCAAGAACTTGTGGATCGCTTCTTTATAAATAACTGAACATGTTTTATTGACCCTCTGGAATCAATATCCTCTCGTCGCCTGACTGAATGGCCCAAACTCAAGTAAAAGGAATTAATTTTGACTTTGTAGGGGGAGTAAATTTTATCCAATTTATCAGTGTGTGGCTTGGCACTGATGTGAAAGAATCACATCTCTTGATTGGCTGATGGTGCCTTTTGTTACTGTAGGAGCTTTTATTTTGTCCAAAAGCAGGCAGTAGTATACAGCAATCACAGTACAACATACATGGAGAAAATTGTCAAGCAATACGTTGCCTTTCCAGTTCCAAAAGAGAGTTGTAAGGACTTTACCGATTGGCAGGCACCGTTTTTACCTTTATACAATGATAGTCTCCACTCTTATTCAACTCCATACTCATCAATTTTGACTTCAAAGGGTAGCGGTGGTCCCATGTCTCATCACATGTTATGTAATATTTGATGCAAAAAATTATCCCCCACACCAAAATTGATTCAGGCGCCTTTGGAAAATTAACTATCCATCTGTTTCTAATTTAAATCAAGTCTTTGAACAGATTAGCACATACTTTGCAAAACCAGATGTGCTTTTGTGATAATGGAAGGGACATTTCGAAAACAAACTCATTAACGATAAGGTACTGATCGTCTTCAATGATTAAATGTTAATTTCACCCTTATCCTTTAACACCTATTATGGCTCTTATTTTCTACAATTCCACATGCTGTCCTTTAAATTTTCTGGTCCAGTTGTAGACTCAAGTAAGTGACATCTTATTTACTCCACATCCAGCCTAGTCAACATTTCTGAGGTTTAGATACCCTCATCCATGAGAAACTTCACTATAATTATGCAATGTACAATTGAACCTCTAGCCTCTGATATGATGCTACAGACAAATGTGAACACCAATGTGGCTAGAGCATCCATTCCCTTCTCCATCTCCACTGTCAATATCCTTCTGTGCCAGCCGACCTAAGTTCACAAACTATCCATAAAGACAGAATCCTGGTTTACATTTGACTGAGTCACAGTAAACGTTTATGATTTTTGCATTAGTTAATTAACAATTTGTTTAAAAGAAAAGATATCTCTCTCTCTCTCTCTCTCTTTTCCTGTTTAGCCTCCAGAACTACTGTAAAGTATTACCTCAGAGAATGATATGTATGAATGTGAATGAAGTATGGTCTTGTACAGTCTCAGGTTGACCGCTCCTGAGGATTGTGGTTAATTGAAACCCAACCACCAAAGAATACGAGTATCCACAATCTAGTATTCAAATCCATATAAAAGTAACTAACTTTACCAGAATTTTAACCACATAACTATCGACTTCAAAATCAACTGATTTGTAATGTCACGTTAACCTCTAGACCAACCTGGTGGGCTAAGAAGAGATATCTATTTTTATTAGAAAATTTAAGCTCAAATATATAGCATTTGATCTGACAAGCGTCATAATTATTTCAAAATCAGAAAAACATTTTTTTAAATAAATATGTTAATATGCGGCCTTTTATCTTTATCTCATTCAATTTGTTTATGTCCAGTATTATAACTGGAGTACACCTTTTAAAAATATTGTATCCTTCATCCGCACTTATAGAAAAACTATTTTTACAAAATAATGAACAGTTTTCATTATGAAAAGAAATTTCAAAATAAGAATCACATTTAATCAAGATGATGCATGAAACAGATTCTTAGGTTTGTTTGTTTGTTTATTTGCAGGAGAGAATCAAATAAACACGATTACAAAATTCTCTTAAAATTGATTATTGCAAGTTTTATTATGTGCAACTGGAACTCTATGCTGCTGTGACACAGTAGGCAGTTGATTGAAGTTCTTAAATAAAATTTTATTGCCATTAATGTCTTTCTTTTTCTATCAACTACCAGTTAAAAATAAATAGTCTACAGCAAACAGAAACAATATAACAATATAAAAGAACCACAAAAACATAAGAAAAAATGAAGAAAGTAGGCATAAAAATTTACAACTCTGAAAAATAAATTGAACAAAAAACAACAGTAAACAAGACAATTGTTAAGAATGAAATATCTAAAATATATTATTATTAGCGTTTATAATGTACAACTGGAATACTCCAGTTTTTTAATTTTTTTAAAAATATCCATTCTTCGTACAATGTTATTTCTTGAAAAAATTTCAGTACAATAACCGTAGAACTGTTAGTTAATAAAAAAAATTTGGTTAATCGAACGAAAAAATGTAAGCGAATGCATTTTAAGTTAAAAAGTAATTCAAAAAAGGGTAATTTTAGATATGAAGTTAAATTACATTGGTTAATAGAAAAGCGATAGTAGACAAAAAACAAGGGTAATTTTGATTTTTTATTGTCATTAGGAAAAGTGTTTATAAAGATTAAAACTCATTAACAAACATACAAAATGGCTGGTATTAATAAAACAAACGATAAAACATGTTGTTGAACAGCTGAATTACAATTCATTCTCTAAACGATCAAATTTAACAATTCAGCATTTATATAATTACTTATTCATATATATATACAAAATTCATTTTACAATTCAATAGAAAAAAAAAAAATCATAATTAAATTATAATTAGCTAACCTATAAAAGCGTACTTCCTCTTCTCTAGAAACAGGAGTAGTTTCAGTTCTTGCCTGTTCCTGCTGTGAATATTGTCTTCGAAGGACACTACCTGATCTAACTAAAGGCTGGTTTTCCTTTTCAGCAGCGCTATGAGCACGTTCTAATTTTGGTCGTTTATCGGTCGGCGTAACAACTTGATGATGTAAATCGGCTTCTATTCTCCTCATTATCGGATCTCCAGCTGACATTCCTTTATTTATCCATTGGCCGGTTTTACTTAACAGTTCTTGTTTCTTTCTACATAGGATGCAAACCCAAATTACCTATAACATAATACATATTTTGTGAAGAACAATAACAAATTCTTACAAAAAGAAACAACATAAAATATTATCTGAATAACTAAAGTTATTGTCTGGAACAACTTGTACATTTGAATTCTAGTCAGGCATTTTTCAAATATTACAAATATAGTTTAGCAAAAATTATATTACAACTATATTTAACTAGTTATCGATTAGCAGAAATACCGTTTCAGTTTTCTTATGTACACGGTTATTAATGGAATTATGATTAGCAAGACTTAACAGTTTTCGTAAGTGGAAAAATTTCAATTCTGTATTCCCCAAACCCTCCAAATTATGGAGGATATGATAATAAATTTGCTACCTGAAGGGCCTAAAAGCAGTCTTTTGGTTTGTTTTATTTGTCTTGTTTTACAGTCCTTCTATGGATAGGACATTCATGTATTATTATTTATCGATTTATCATGTTTTATTAGAAATCAGTACAAGTACAGAGACAGAAAGCTCAAATAGTGAAGCAACATTATATAGAAATGAATCCTACTTTTGTTGCAGATTTAATTAAGGAAAAATGGATGACAGAGCAGAGAATATTCTTTACCTACCAATACATTAAACGTGCCAATTATGCCCGTACCCAAAATACCTTCGTACAAGATTACGTGTGGATGCACCAAACAAGTCTTCCATCAAACGTCTGTACAATTTCCAAGGGAAAGAGAATGTGGCAGATGCTGCCAAAAGCGGTCGACTGAAAGCGCTAACACCAGAAAAGTTGACCAACATCCAAGCATATTCTGTTAGTCTGAAGAAGTCAGTGAGATGCATACCTAGCCAGTCTGGTCTCTCCATCAGTGGTGCCCACATGGCATCACGCAACCGTCTAAGATGCATTCGTACAGAATTCGTGGAGTTTCTAACTTCTTACCTGCAGACACCAGAAAATATGTAGCCTTCTTCAGCACTTCATGTCATTTTATACCAGACAGGGAAGAACCTGATGATTGGTTTTCGTCTGATAAGGTTCGGTTTCATCTTGATGGATACATGAATGTACAGAATTCACGTGTTTGGTGTATAGAAAATCCTCACCAACTGCACGAGTCTACTCTGCATGGACAAAAAGTGAGTATTTGGTGTGCGATATCACAAAGACAAATCTCATGATATTCTTTCACAGCAAGCGAACAGTGAGCACTACGGTGCGATAATTTGTTAACACTATACCTGTAGACCGGCTATTACATATGACTTCAGCAGGACAATGCTACAACCAATACAGCCAACAACATTTCGCCTTTCTTGGATCAGTGTTTTCATGAATAAGTGATTTTGAAGGGTTTGTGGCCCACTCGGGCTCCTGATTTTTCTCTCCTGATGAATTTTTTGTGAGGATACCGCTTATAAAAGTCATCCTAACACCATTCCTAAATTGCACAGCAAAATGGAACGATGTGTCGCTGCAATTCCGCAACACACATTATAATTTGTGTTTAAGATTATCCAACCTCATATTTAATTATGTGAATCGCATAAATTTCAACAACTATTGTTACTTACTCATTTTTTCCATAAAATTGCGTCCATATGAGTTATTATTAACTATAACAGTATTTATGTAGCCTACAGTGAAAATTCTTAGGGTATATTGATTGTTGATAAATTTTTGAGTACAATCAAATGAATTTCATTTGATTAGAATAATTAATATCATAAGTTTAAACTTTACCGTTTTATTGAATCAGACTAAATCGGTAAGTGTAACATATAATGAAATATTAAATATTTGTATGTAAATTTTTGTGTAAAATATATTATTACTGATAGAAGTAAGGACAAGTATATTCAAATACAAAATGAAAATTATTCCTAAAAATAACAGAAATTACATAAAGTGTAATAATTAGACCCCACAAAAAAGGAATTTATTTTCTATTTTTACCAAACCATAAAAAATCTTCCAACCAATTCATTTAAAATTACATTATAAAATTTTAATTTAAACAAGCAATATTTTTTTATTCTTCTGATCCACTTTTAAAATGAACAAATTATATCTGCATATTGTATTCCTATGAAATGCGTTTTAAAACTTATATTTATCAGAATGCCTTTGAAATCAGTTTCTTAAGTATCTTTTTTTATTACTTGGTCGTACCGGAATGGGTACCTGTGGACTGTGAGATAGAAGAGGGGGAATATTAATATACTTAATATGTCTAGTCTTTGCTGTTATCACTGATATGTGGGGGGAAAAAAAAAACTAGTCTGCCGAGCGATCCTTCAGATCTCTCCAAACCGTTAGAATTGCAACCATCATACGACAAGATTCATTCAATCAAACATCCAAACATCCAACAGCGTTATACGTGAACTGAAGCAAATATGTAGGGTCCAGAAACCTGTCCATCAGTGAAGTTATAATTCTCATCCGAGACTTTAACGTTACCTTAATGCAAATTTTTTGGTTGGTTCATCCAGCCACATAACAATTTTATTAAAAGATTAAACTACAATACACTTACAAACTTACAAGCACATATCATAAAACTACAAAAGCTTTATACAAACATAACATGTGTGTATATGTTACACAAACACAAGAGCTCGCACTTGACCAATGTTGCAGAATTTTCTTTGCCAGCACAATATTCTCTTATATCCTGCACAGAATCACCGAAACAAAATTCATACATGCTACAATTTAAGCTTTTAATGGGTCACAGAAAAAAAAAAATGATATGAGTCGTACACAAATAATTTATAACGTATAAATAAAAAAAAAAAGTATTATCAAATATTGATATAATATCTACGTGATCAGAAATAGGATGAGATTACAAAAAAATCGGAGGCTAATAAGGAAATTCTAACTTCATGTTCGAAATCAGCCCCCAAAAAAATACAAAAGATTCATTAAATACTGACCGTTTAACAAAATCATTGTTGACCGGGTGTAATTTTTTGAAGTACTTAATTTTTTAATTATCTATAAAGAAAAAATAAATAATTAAACTATCGATAAAAAAAAATATAAATTTATAGTTGAAGTAAAAGACTTGAAAATAGAGTAAAACACTGTAACATGTTATTCCTAAAAACAATCGTAAACAAAAAAGTAAGAAAACGCTTCTTGTCTACTGTTTAAGAAAGAGGTAACATGACAGTGGATTTTAAATTTGATATATAATATATTACTTTTTTCCATACAACTGATGATGGAGTTGTCCTTGAAATTGTATACACATAATTCACTGATAACTGGATAAAGTTTTGAAGGATTTTCATTGGTTTTGGTGCGTCAAACAGTTATTACAATCATGTTTGTAGACCCCAGGTAAATCAAATGAGCAGACCAGGCCAGTCTAGTGGTTAATGCGACATCTCAAGTCAGCTGATTTCGAAGTCAAAAGTTATAAGGTAGTTACTTTTATACGAATTTAAATACTAGATCGTGGATACCGGTGTTCTTTGGTGGTTGGATTTCAATTAACCACACTTCTCAGGAGTGGTCGACCTGAGATTGTACAAAACTACACTTCATTCACATTCATATATAATACATATCATCCTCTGAAGTAATACCTTACAGTAGTTCCAGAAGGGAACAAAGAGAAAGAAGTAAATTAGATTAGATTTAAATGTTTAGGTAGATTCTAATTCCTGTTTTGAAAAAAAATAAATAGTCTGATTAATGTTTGGATATAGAAAAACAGATCACAGCTTTCCAAATAAACACAAAGAATACACAAAACCACTTTACTACACTACTGAATCTTCTTTTGCACTTTTTGGAATAAATCATTCAACAGCAAGATGAAATCATACATTAATAATAAAAATGGAATCTAAAAAACACTCATTATCACTCGAGCAACTAAAATTACCCGAAACATAAAAAAAGATTTTTAAATTTATTTGATATATAATATTTTGAAATATAAACAAACATCAGCAGGAAGGAAGAAAAAAATAATCAAACTGCATTCTAAACCTTTTAATTGCATTACAATTTTTGCTTTCACAGTTTAAATCCTTCGAATGAGAATTATAAGTACACTGAATTCTAGCATTCATCAAATTAATCAAGCTTTTAATGTACAGATTCCCATAAAAAACTCATTCCGTCTGAACTACATGTAAAACAAGTCAAAATTTACAATTTCTGTTTTTTACTGTTAACAAAACATGTGAATTGGCATTTTTCTGTTCATCAATTCAACTCCAACTTTTATCCTTTGAGAATCAAATATTTTGAAAAGTTTACAAAATCTAACCGTATTTCTCTCTTATTTTATAGGACTTTGATTTCTTAAGATACTGTGCTCGATACATTAACGGGTAGTATATTTTTTTCAGTTATCTATAAATATATTACTACAAAATTATTTTCATTATTTGTTTATTAATAGTGTTCCATGATTTATAACAGTGATTCCTAATCTTTAAGACCTCATGGACCACCGATACAATTTTTTTTAAAAAGATAAATATATTTGTAAAATAGTTTTATTGATATCAAATGCACCTACTTAATAAAAAAAAATGTAATCTTTAAACGGTGAATTATTACAAAGTAATTGAAGCTACAACTGTAATTGTGTTATACAATTTTACTATGATATTTGTTAATGCTTGTTTGAAAGAGATTTATGGATATTTTACTCTAATGACGTTAATGCAAGCGGAAGAGCCGTATTTCAAGCAGACTGCTGTAGCAGATAAAAATATTTTTTTGCACAAATATGTTGTTGAAATTTGAATCAAAATTTTATTGTTTTTTCACTCAGCAATGGTTATTCACTTTTTACGGACAACAAAAAATGCGATAAGGAGGACTCTAATTTAGCAACAAGACTATCATCCGATGAGGTTTTCCTTTTTCAATCACGCTAAAATCGCTATCCTCAACATTTACTGCAAACATATCTGTCATACACGTATTGCCAAGTCCATGATCTTCTTTCTTCGGATAATAACGACCAAAACATTCTGTGAGTGATAAGTGCTGTCTTTTTCTGTTTAGCCTTCGGAACTACCGTAAGGTATTACTTCAGAGGATGAATGAGGATGATATGTATGAAAGTAGATGAAGTTTAGTCTAGTACAGTCTCAGGTTGACTATTCCTGAGAAGTGAGGTTAATTGAAACCCAACTATCAAAGAACACCAGTATCCACAATCTAGTGTTCAAATCTGTATAAAAGTGACTGCCTTTACTAGGATTTGATCCATCTTATACCTCATAAACACACAACAGTATGATGATGCAAATGAAACAGAATTAACAAGTTTCCAAATGTATTCGCCGCATCAACTGGTGCGGTGACAAGGTTGCCATTGCTTTTCAGTTCGATTGAAAGCGCAGATGTCGCAATCCACACACGACCCAAACGTTTCTTCATACAATTGATGACGGAGTTGTCCTGGATAACTGTTTAAGCAAATTCTATTTTCCGTTTTGAAAAAAAGAAATAGTCCCTATAATGTTTGGATGTAGAAAAACAGATCACAGCTTTTCATATAAGCACAAAGAATAAACAAAAGTGTTTTACTGCACTACTGAACCACTTTTACAGTTATTGGAACAAATCATTTGACAGCAACATGAAATTATACACTAACAATAAAGAATGGAAACTAGAATACTCATTATCACTGGAGCAACTAAAATTACCTTAAGACATAAAATTCAAATTCAAAATGTATTTACACAATTTACATCATACAGTCTGAACATACAAAAAATAAAAAAGATCCTTCAAAACATATTCCAAACACCAATCCTGAAACACTAAGTACTCCCAGTAACGATTTCAAAAAATGCTTGATGGAGAGTGAAAGCTAGTTTAGACATAGGTAGATACTTTATATTTAGCCCACCGAGCTGGTCTAATGGTTAATGCGACATTGCAAATCAAAATTTTGAAGCCGAGAGTTCTAAGGTTCAAGACCTAGTACGGATTTGAATATTAGATTGTGGATACCGGTGTTCTTTGGTGGTTGGATTTCAATTAACCACACTTCTTGACCAGAGATTGTTCAAGAGTACTTCATCCACATACATACATACATACATATCATCCTCTAAAGTAATACCTTATGATAATTCTGGAGGCTAAACAGAAAAAGAAGGAGAAATTTTATATTTATACTTTGACTGACTTTTTTATACAATATAAAAATATGTTAATAGCTACATATTTTTTTTATAAAGATTTGAAGCTTTAATGGGCAACTTAAAAAAAAAAAAAAAAGAAAAAAAGACATTAAAGATTAAAAGATATTTGTAACACATAAATTTCAGCACAGATGAAAGCTTCACATTTTGGAAAGAAGCTTAGTTTACAAAATTTTTAATTGCACAGATTATGGTAAGATTAATACAATTTCATTTTTTTATAAAATTATTTCAAACAGGTATCGTACAGCGGACAATACTTTTCACCAGGAATATGTTCTAAGATCTATTTTTCTGATAGGGTTTGTTCCTGATAAAGATTTCTTGGAGGGAGGAATAAGCAGACCTGGCCCCAGCTAACAAGCACTTCAACTATTAGGCTTGTTGTGCTGCCCCATCAGATGTGATAAAACAAGTCAAATCCCCAATGTCGTACACTCATAACACAGACATGATGCGCTTACAATTCAGGTAACTTTATTAGAAACATAACAATCAAACCGTACTAGCAGAAATTATAATGAATGAAGAAGGAATCAAAGGTAAGTAAACAAGATAGGTGGTGTAAAAAGATGATCTATCCTGATGAATAATTAAAGCTATTTTATGGTCTTACCACGACTATGTTCTGAGAAACATAATGATTACAAATATTTGATCAAATGTATGACGTGTAATTCCTATTATTGCAAAAAGAAAGTAACAAATAAAGTGGAATTTATCAAATATTATTTTAAAATCGTAATTTAATCTGTCTCTAAAAACTGGAGCAATTATAAAAGATTTTGTTTTTACTTTATTAAAGTATTATTATTACATATTTTTCTTTTTATCATTTTTTTTTATATATTTATTTTTACAAACACTATGTAATATATTTGTATTAGTATTTCTTTTTAAATTAATACTCTTAGAGTATATTACACTTTCTTATCCCATTAATCTTTTTTTTCTTTTTTCTAGTAGTAAGGTAGTAATACCTTGTAAGGTATTACTTCAAAGGATGATATGTATGAATGTAAATGAAGTGTAGTCTTGCACAGTTTCAGGTCGACCACTCCTGAGAAGTGTGGTTAATTGAAACCTGACACCAAAGAACACCGGTATTGATGATCTAGTATTCAAATCAATATAAATGTATTAAACCCGTATAAACACCATTACTAGAATTTTATCCTTACAAATTTTGACTTTGAAATCAGCTGATTAGCGATGTTGAGTTTAACTACTAGACCGACCCTGTGGGTATCCTTATTAATCTAGTTTAAGCGAACAAGTCTTTTGAAAGTGTTCTAATGTGAGGATTATTTTTAAAATGAATTCTTAATATAAATATTAACAAAAAAATATATTTGCGACCATCGGAAATAGTTAACAGAAAGATAAGATGTTAATTATTTATAACTGTATCAGTTATTTAATTCATCTTGTGCGCATCGGATGTACTTTTAGGAGAATTTCATTACCGATTAATCATCAATTATACTATATATAAAGAGTGATCCATAATTTTGTTATAAAATATTTTTTAAAAAAATATTCACCCGATAGATATCAATCGATAGCCAGTTGAAGTCTATGGAGAAAATGTGTTGAATGAGGTAAATATACAGAAATTGTCAGTTATACAACCAAGGAAGAACAGACATATATGATGAAACAAGAGTTGGACACCTGTCTGTCATTACTGAAGAAATGAAAAATTATTGTTTTATATATATACTCGTGTGTGTGTATATATATATATATATATATATTATAGGGATATACAGGAATGTATAATGTGTTACTTATATAATTTAATGATAAATTTGTAAAGCTTAAAAAATACAATACAACATATATATATATGTAATACACTGAACTGTTTCAGAGAAATAAATTGAGAAGAGATAGTTATTCTAAATGAAAAGCCACCACAAATGGAAAATCATAAAATGTAATCAACTGACTCAATGAAAACGGCCGGCATTAAAATAGAACAATGAAATATTATAGCATTCAAAAAAAGACGAATGAACAGACTGCAGCTACCTACAATATACGAGGTACATTACAAACTGAAATTTAATTTAATTTAATAATATTTACAAATAAATTGTTTTATACCTGTGTAACACATCACAATCGTCGTTTTTATATATCTATAGTCTGCCAGTTCTTGTTACCTCCCCTTTCAGTGACATAATCAATTTAACAATTTTTTTTCTAATTCAATGTATATTAAACCTTTTACAATTTCTATAATTTAAAATAGACTTCTTTTTTATAAAGCAGCCAGAATTGTATCGACTATATTTTTCATCCACTTAAGTTCTAGATTTAAACCTTGGTAAGTCATGATATTTTTTAACATTCATTTCACCTTTTGCATCAAAATCAAAATACTTTAACAAGAAAAAGAAAGTGCTTTCAATATATGATGTGTTCATATATAAAAATGTATCAACTATATTTTTCATCCACTTAAGTTCTAGATTTAAACCTTGGTAAGTCACGATATTTTTTTAACATTCATTTCACCTTCTGCATCAAAATCATAATACTTCACCAAGAAAGTGCTTTCAATATATGATGTGTTCATATATAAAAATGTATCAACTATATTTTTCATCCACTTAAGTTCTAG
>JAAAKQ030061943.1:0-15782 GCA_010016005.3 Zanna intricata
TATATCCTCCGATATCCAAGGTTTTCTACCAGTTCTCTTTGTTCCTCCTAAGTTTACTTCTGCTGATTTAAGAATTTCTTTTATAACATTCTCCCATTCTTCTTCTATATCTTCTACCTTATCTTTTTACTCAGACCTCTTGCGATGTCTTCCTCAAAATTCTTTTTTACCTCCTTTCTCAAGCTTCTCTAAATTCCAACGATACATCTGACCCTTTTTCTTCAGATTTTTAAATCCCAATCTACATTTCATTATCACTAAACAAAACAGAAAGTGAACAGCTAGTGTAATATTATTAACTTTATTATAAATGAACTATGTAAAATGATAAACATTATTTTTGAAAATAAGCATATATATGAATAAATAAAAGTTCTTACTATTACACATATAACATTAGGCAAAAATCACATTGTCCAGTGAAAGTGATTAATTTTTTGCACTTACATTGCCTAACACTAATAGGGCATTATATAAATTGTTCAGGCAAAGTAATTATTTTTAGTTCACTGATCACTTTGTCCAAACCCTCTGGGCCTTTAATCACATTGCCCAGGTACTATGAATAATGCCACCTTTATCACTTTACCTGTAATATACATATAATATAAGTGCATGTTACATTTATTTTTACTTTCCCGTCGTTATAGCTGTAGAAGGCTAGAAAGCCTTTTTTCAGCTACAAAGCCTAAATATTAAACATTATTATTTGTTATTATTAAATAAAGAAAAAATATTAATTTAAATAAAATTATAAATACTTTTAATTAAGTTGTGTGTGTACACCATGTATAAGAAAAAAGCTGCGTCACAGGAAAGTTCTACAACTGTGTTTTCAGCTTTTTTTTTAATATGCTTTTAGAGAGAGAACTGGGACATTCATCCTTATGATAGGTTTCACTTATTTTCCAGAATGCCACATTAATACTTGCTATTGATTTTATGCAGTTTTCTCCAAATAAATTGAATCTTTATGGTCCAAAAACATGGTTAGCATTACTTTACCTATCTGACGAGTAGATTTTGGATTTTTCCTTCATTCAGGCAAACACATATTGTTTTCATTCCATACTTGTTTGGAGTCTGGCTCAAAATGATGAATCCAAAATTCATCACAGTTATTATAGGATCTAAAAAAGCATTACCTTCCACTAAAAACCATTGTCTTAAGTTTTGTACAAATATGAACTCAGGTTTCTTATATTTCAAGTCAACTCTTTCAGAACTCACCTTGAACAGTTTTGTGATAGCCTAACTCAGCTTATATGGATAATCAAAAGAGCAATGTCAATACTTGCATCACAATTTCACATATTACAGAAAAAATGTATTGGAAATGACTTGTAGCAGTCTCATGGAAATTATCTTCTGCCCAAGTGTGAGTGTTTTGATAATAAGTAATTTACAATTCCATTTTTTGTAAAATAGGATTCATCAGTAATTAGAATATTACTTAAGAAATCAAGGTGATGTTCACATTTTCTAATTAACCATTGACAGAATTTCATCCATTTATCACTCTTGTGACAAACACACAAGAGCGAGAACACTCTTATATACTCTTGTACATTTGTACTCTTGTATCTAATAACTTTTGTACATCTGTTGTATGAAATGGGTATAATTATTGCACCTGTAAGTGTCACACATGTGATTGCAAAACAAGCGACTCAAGCACTTCTAATGCTTGAGGTGGAAGGTGGACTTGTACCGCACTCAATACTGCTTCTCCAGCATTGATATTTCTCATAAAACATTCATGACCAGCATCAAATTGTTGTGGTTAAGCATACCTGTTTCTTGAACACGTCTCTCCAAGGTCTCAAATGTTTTATAATGTGATACTTTTCAATCTAGATAATTTTCCTGGTTCTGTGTTCACACACAGCAGCTAATCCATTTTTATATACTTTACCATACATTACGAACATTTCCATCAAATCTACAAATGAAAGCAAATTTGTTGTATCACCCATTGTGAATGACTGACCAAACAGTAACAGCACAAACACTGGTTAAATAAATATTCAAATGCTAAACACTAAACTTAATCCTCAGCTGCTATTGCCAACATATGAAAAAATAAATTTTTAATATGTTTTAGAAGGATGCCTTTCAAATTTATTTTTATGATTTTTACTATTTGTATGTAAATTGTTCTGTTTATAATCTTATCACTTTTCTAATCCAATTTGTATGTTAAGTTAATTCAAGTTGAACTTCTCAAATTTGTGCTAATGTTTAATAGATGTTATTTACATATATTTTCTCAGACTTAAATTCTCTTCTAAAACTTTTACTTTAATAGCAATTTTTATTTGTTTATTAATAAATTAAAAGTTATTTTATTCCAAATCTAAAAAAGATATTTTCGACTAAATTGTAAACAATTTCTCAAAAATTTTTAAACAATATTTTTTTTTAAATATTAAGTCAAATAAACATCATTTTTACACTGATTATCATATTTTAGTTTCATTATAAACCTACAAAAAATTGTTTCCTAACACAAATTACATATAAAACAGTTAAAAAAATAGTGTGAATTACATGAGTAAATACAATAATTAATCTAAAATAAATTTTTTTTTGTTATATTTTCTTATCATTTTTATGTGCCTATCTGACAAACTGATAGGCACATTACGTGCCTATCAATTGGAGAATTATTCAACTGCTAGGAATTATTCAACGTAGTTCAATGGAGAATTATTTTTGACAAGATTTTCACAAAATTATTTCACTGAATATATATTTTAAAGAATCAGACTGCTGATGAATCAAAAGTGCTAACTACATAAGTACTAACATTTTACTTTCTTGGTTGTTTCAATAATTACTTATTTTAATAAATCATGTAAACACTCAAACTTTTTCAAATACTTTGTTGACTATATTTTAGATGTCAACGACAGACATAAATTTCTGTTTTAAATACAAAGTAGTGTATGTACAGTTTCAAACAACTTTTTTGAATGAATATTATATACATAGGGATGCTTTTCCTCACAAACCTTGTAATCTTCTCCATATTTGTCCAATAAATATGAAAGCCATTGTACTTGACTCTTAGGAAGTCTAAATGATTTTTCTCGAGGAGCATTAGCATCTTCTTCCAACGCCTGGGCTACATGAATCTTCTTAGGAACTCTTGGTGGTCTAGATTTTTCTTCCAGTTTTTTATCTTCCAGCTTAAAAAAAAAAACACAAAAATGAAAATCAAATCAACATTTAAATATTAATAATTTCACTTTCTTACAAAGATTATCTATGTATTTATGTTGCATTATGTTTTTTGTTACATTATAACAAAATGATGCCAAAATTAGACCTACCAAAAAATACAAGGAATTAAAAAAAAAACAGCCCATTTGAAGAATAACAAAAACAATTATATCATGCATGCTAAAGCAAGAAGTGACTCCTGCTGCCTTCTTTACTGAGCCAAATCTAAACCCAGAAATTTAGTTTAAACAGCTCAAAGTAGTGTTCTGGATGGAACTATTGAGAAGAGATGACACAAAGAAAAATGTTTTACCAGCAAGGCACCAGTGGATCTACAGGAAATTAAAAGGTAGATAAATAACTCTAGATGAATGAGGAAACACCAATCATAAGTGATGAAAGGGAATCATAAAGAATGTGTAAGTAAAAAGGAAGAATCTGAATAATAATGGTAAATAACAAAATATTAAGTAATAAGGTTAACAACAGGAAAAGAAACAAAAGTAAGTAAAAGAGAAACATAAATTGATTACAAAAGCAGTAAAATTGTGAGCTCAAATAAATATTTAACATAGTGCAATTTAGTCCAGATACATAATTTGCAATCATATGAAATAGAGAAAACACTTTTTTTAATAAAAGTCTGAAATCCTCTATCATCTCACTGTAATTTCATCCCCAGATCTCTAAACCTTGTAGTATACTACCAAATTAAAAGAAGCATCAAAAACTTTTTTTGGCTGATAATGTGATGTTTTAGACTTTTCTGTGAATTGCTTTTAAATACAGTTAAAATAAAAATTTTCTCTGGTACTTGTTTATTATTGCATTTTTTTTACGCAACTTCTTCAGATTTTGAGAAAATTAATAATAATGCTTATTTAAGGCGAAAAAAATACATTTTTTTTAATGAAAAATAAAAATTACAAAACACTTTAGATTATGTTGACTCCATAAATATATATTTGCTTGTATATGTTATAAATTTCAGGAAATAGTCAAGACATAAGCTTCATGTGAAATACAATATAAAACATAATTATATAATTCACGATTCATAAAAATTATTTGGATTTTATGAATCTGGTGAATTGTACATATATCAATAAAACTAACCAAACATAACCTAATTAACATTAATATAGCACATAATATAAATATTTAACATTAATTAGAAGAGATTAGCAAGCAAATTGAGCGCAGGTCTTGTCTGGTTAGGTTATGTTGATATATGTACAATGAAGTACACAGAGTCAACATAAGCTAAAAAAATCTAAAAAAACAACCTACGCTTGCTTTGCTCACTAACAGACACATTTTTTATGTAATACATTGTAATAATAAAATTTAATATTTTGTTTTTTGACAAAGAAGTTGCATCAAAGCAAGTGAAAACAAGTGGCAGTGTATTTACAACTAATGCATAAATTATAAGGTACTGCATAAGGATAAAAGGTACTGTAACAATTGTGGAAAGATATGACAAGAGCTATTGGTTTGGACTTTTTTAGTGAATGAAGGTCAATATGAGTATTCCACATATTCCACGGAATAGCAATTTTTTTTCAGAAAGGGTCTAGGTACAATCAAGAAACGCCCAGATAAAAAAAATCTGCCCCCTTCATTGACAATATGAACAAAGACAAGAGAAAAAGAGTAAATGGAGAGAATATAGGCAGTATTAAAGGATCCTACTCTGAGATATAACATGATAAAATAGCAAGTATGTCAGATCTCCTCTACAGTTTTCTTACATAAACTTGACATGAATTAATTGCAAACACACATTTTATCTTATTGGAGAAAGATAAAAATGTCCATACTATCAATCAGGATTCATTATATCCAATATATATAAATATTACTTTATAAAATATAAATGGAAAGCAAAACTACTTACCGGTTTGATTATAGTTTTTGGAATTCTAATTGCAAGATTTGGATCATATGCCAATCCCATACTTCTTAAATTTTGCCGAACAGTTTTATGTCTTTCCCATTCTTTATTTACTGGATCACTGTAAAATAAATCAATATGCATATACAATAAAAATTATTCATACGCAACAATTATCCGCTATATCAAATGTAAAAACATAATACATCAGATGAAAGTATAAGGCACAGGTCCCTAAAAACCCAATGAATAAATACTATTTATGTATCAAACAGCTGTTAAATATCATTACATATTCAAAAGTGAATTTATTAGTGTAGTAACCATTACAACATGAACATTTAGAACCAACCTCACAATTACATTGAACACTGTGTTAATAACATTTAATATTATAAGGAGATATAAACCTCCAAAACAAATTAATTAGATAAGTTAAAATTAAAATATTAATTGCAATAATTAATTTTCGCTAGATAATTTTGACTAAAAAATTCTCAAACTATAAAAGCTATGTTTTAATATAATTATAGAATTCAATACAAACTAAAAATGTGGGATACAGTAAAAATCAGTTATTGAAATTAATGTGGAAAGTATCTAATTACTGTGTCATTCCATGTCAAGTGGACCAGGGGTCTCCAGTCAACCATCTCCAAACTTTATCAAATTTTGCATGGGTATTCAATGTGGTCTTTGCCATTTTAGCAAATTTTAGCTCTGTATCTGATATTAATGATTTTCTGTGATCTCTTGAAAAAAGGGTACTTACTAGTATTTCACGCATACAAGCAAAAAATTTTAAGCTATAGGTTTGAGTTTTAATACTTTCAATTAACATTTTATGCTGAATTCAAATATGTTATTCACAAGTTTCTTTTAGCACCTACTTTTGAGATATAGCAGCTGAAGTTCCGCTAAAAAGCTGTTGTAACATTTTATAAGTTGTTTGAGCTTATATAATTCCTTATACAAGTCTTTAAACAGAACAATAGTTTGTAACTTGAAAAAGAGCATAATTGTGTGTAGCATCCTTAAATTTCAAAGCCATGTCCTACGTCAGGAAATATTCATCACCAAATTTGGTCAAAAAGTTTTTAGCTTGATTTTTTACCTACATTTGAAAGCTAATATCTCAGGTATACCTTCTTAGATTTTGTTAATTTTATAATAATAAGAAAGGGCAATGTTTAAACTACAAAATCCGTGCAGTTTGTTTTATGACCCGCAGTGGCAGAAAAACAGTTAAATTAAGATAATACATCTTTCACACAGGAAACAAGTTTTCCGTAATGTTTATGGATTAAATGAATGCTCTCTAGCAGAAAGAAATTTTTTATTAAGTAATATCAACCGTTTTGCTGCCTGTTAATACAAAGTTATTAATTGTGTTATCTGTACCTTACCTCCTATTGAATACAGAGGAGATAGTCTCAATTAATTTTATCTGTTACAGATAACAGATACAGAAACATGTATAATTGTGCTTGCAAAAGCACAATCTTTTAAAATATTTATTAAACATGCACAAAAATACTAAAAACATAAACAAAATTAAGGAGTTGTAGTAGTAATAACACAGTGCAATAAAGTATTACAATATTATACAACACAGTAGCTTCAAAATAAAATAAAAATACTTAAAGTAATCACAAACATTTTAGCATAATACTTTTAATTCCATTTCAACTTAAATTGTTTCTCAATCATAAGACTGGATGTAATCCATTCTGTGATCACTATTCAGTATACATATATTGTTGATGATATATATAAATTGTTGAAATTCTTGTATTGAGCTGCTGAACCATCACTGAAGTAGTGTGCAAGCTTTATTTCAGTCACTGTCTTTAAGTATTTGGTCAGTTCAGTCAAAAATATATAAACAGCAATGACATCATGGCACACATAATCACTGACCATTCAAATTCTTTCTGAAGGTTGTTTTTATTGCAATAAACCATGAATGGGTGCAGTGTAACATGGCTATTTTCCCAATGGAATCCCTGCACTGCATCTTGCATCATAAACTAATAGTTTTCAGCAAAATCTATCAGCAGAATGGTATGATCATCATTTAAATTTTCCTTCAGCTGTTTTACATATGAAATTTAATTTTGGAATGGTGGCTAATCAGGCAGAAAACCTTGGAAAGGTCTTCAATAAAAGTTTCTATAGTCACTTGTTGCATTTTCAATCTGCCTCTGTATGTATGAATCCACTGCTTGTACTCTATTAATTCCTCCCAGTCATAATCTTTAAGCTCATCTAATAAATAGGACTCCAATCCACTTTTTTTCAGGACATTATTCACAATGTTGTAGCATACAATCTTTTGATTGTAAGCCACAGACAATTTTCTCTATCAATACCTTGTAGTCATCGCTGATGGATATTGCAGCTATCATGAGCTAAACATTTTTGTGTATAATATAAACACAAATTGAATGTATGCCAGCAGTACCAAATGTAATGCAGCACTTTGGCTAAGTTCACAAAATGTTGAGAAGCCAATTTCATGGCCATAATGTATGCAGTAAGCTATGAACATCTTTTTTAAATTGCACAGAAGATGTTTCTGCATGTGGACTTTTTCACCATTGATCCTAACTGAAACGAAATCTTTCTTTCCTGGACAGATTTGGAAAAATTCATCATCTTCAAAACATCTGAGAACTTGTTGCTTATCATCCTTCAATTTTTTCATCCTTTTCTTTTTGGTTTCTCCAAAATACAAACTTCAGATTTGAGCTTCCTGCCCTACTTCACCATTCACATTGAAACCTTTCTCTTTTTCTGTTTAGCCTCCATTACTACCATAAGGTATTACTTCAGAGGATGATATGAATGAAGTTAGTCTTGTACAATCTCAGATCAACCACTCCTGAGAAGTGTGGTTAATTGAAACCCAACCACCAAAGAACACCAATATCCATGATCTAGTATTCAAATCCAAATAAAAGTAACTACCTTTATTAGGATTTGAACCTTAGAACTCTTGACTTCGAAATCAGCTGATTTGCGATGTCACGTTATCCACCAGACCAGCCCGGTGGGCTCACATTGAAACCTGGAATTTATCAGCTGTTTTCTCAATAAGCCAATTACAGGGTCCCAGTGTTAAAATCTGAACTTGTGGGCAAACTGAAATCAAAAGTTTAGCTTTGAGCTCTTCACTCAGGATAACTGGATCTTTACATCCTTGACACTACTTACGCTTTAATGTTTGAATTATATCTGATGTAATTCAAACATTCAAACCAGCAGCTGCTGCTGTAGTAGCAATAGCATCTTATGATCTGCTTCAGATACCCTTTTGAAACCCATCTGCTGACATATTTAAGCTTCAAGGGAGAGATTCCAAGTGGCGACGATGAGGCATCTATTATTCCAGAAGCCTCTAGCATTTCCACATCATTAGATTCTGAATGATTATCCTTATGCTGAATCACTCTTTGAGCCAATTCTTGCCTAGATTGTGGGCATAACTTCTGACCTGGCCTGAAGTCCTAACTTATTAAAGCTTTTAATCAGTCAGCAGAATCAATATCAAAAGGCCACAATCCTTTTATGCCTTTGTGCCACTCTTTTCCAAATGAATTACACCAGTTTCTGTAGGACTTCAAACTTTGTCAGCAAAACAGTTTTTTTAGTAAAGAAATGTTAAAGACTTATGGCATTCAGAGCCATCAGGCTTGCCAAAATGGCAGGGGCCAAGACTTCACTCATTTTAAAACAATTCAAAACACAGCTGGAGATAACAATAAATATCTCAATTGATTATAAATTATTCACCACAACTATGTGAATTTACAAAAAGTCAATGTTTATATATCCTTTCTTCAAAATAAAGAACATTCTAGAATGTTTAAGAAGAAATGAAGTTTTCCAGAACATTTTTTTCAGATCAGCCAATTCTGAAATAGTCTAAAATTTTCTGGAACACTGCAAATTTTTTCAAAACTATTGCAAACTTTGGAACATTCTTTAAAAAATTAGTAACATTCTGAAGCAATGAATGGTTTTCCACCTTCAGTTGTTTTAATTAACTAGAAATGTTCAGATTAAAAATTTGTCACATGGAAAAGATTAATTACCTTTGAAAGGCTTTCTTACCTACTATAATATACAGGTAAAAAAAAAATTGTTTATTAATTGTTGTTTAAAAGCTACCCTTCCCACCTATTATAAATCTAACAAAATCTGAGAAGATATACCAGAGATAAAAACCTTCAAAGATGAGCCAAAAATCATGATAAACTTATGACCAAATGTAGTTTCTTTGAAACTGCAGGATCCTACACATAATCATTCCCTTTTTAAAATTACAAAGTCTCATTTTGATTAAAAAATGAAATAAAGAAATATATAAGCTCAAACTTTGACTTCCAAAATGTTGTGGAAAATTTCAGGTTCCAAAGAAATTTGTGACAAACATATTCAGATATAGCATAAACAGTTAACCAACAGTATCAAAATTCAAATTTGTATATATTATTGCTGTCAAAATGGTTAGTCAAATATAACAATTTTTACACGCGTCTATAAACTATAAGCAAGTAACCCTTTTTCAAGAGGTTTTTCACGCGTCTATAAACTATAAGCAAGTAACCTTTTTTCAAGAGGTCACAAAAAATCAGCCATAGCAGATAAAGAGTTGCAATTTGGTAAAATGTCATTTCAGACCATGGGGAACCTCCGCCAAAAATTTGATATTTTGAGATGGTCAACTGAGGACAATTTTCAAAACTGGACCACTTGACATGATATGACCCTACTGTGTTTTGGTGGTTTATATTTTGTATAACATTTTATATATGTATATACATATACGTAAAAAAGGTAAAAAAAATCCATCTTTACACATGTAACAAAAGATAGGTAGTATATATACATAATGCTAAGATGGGCAGTAGTATTTTTAATATAAAAATAAAACAATTCTTACTCTACATTACATTTTAGCATAGAAGGGAAATCTAACTTGTATTCAAAGTTAAAAGTTGATAAAGTTTATGATTTTCATGTTAAATAAAAAATTTTCTATATTGAATTGAAAAAATATTCTTTAAATTGAAATTTTTTTAGGCACTAACATTTTAATCAAACACTGAATGCAATTTCATAAAAATAATACAAGCAACAACTGAGATCTAAAAAGAAGCATTTTCAGCTTACCTTCTTCAACAATCAATATTAAAAAAAATAAATAAAAATATCAAAATGAAAACTGGTAAGATTGAACAAGCTTTCCATTCAGATCCTATGTTTCCAAATTTATGTGGAGCAACAGCTATTGTATTAATAGCAATACAAACTGAAATACAATTTGGTGTCCTCAGTTACTCTCCCTACATTAAATTTGTGCATATTTCTGACAAAAAATTGCACTAGCATTTAAGGAAAAATATTTTTTAAATTCTTTCACCTATCCCTGATTACTCAGTTTACGTTCTAGTAAAATACCAAAACATTGAAACAAAATACAATTCATTTTATATTTTGATAAAACAAACAACTTAAACACATTTCTAAGAAGATCCATAATGATGATGAATTCCTATTACAACAGTGGCAATTAAAGTACAATGTTTCTCAAAAAACTATAATGTACTGATGTAATTTTAAAAATAAATATCAAACAATCCAAGTAACAGTACCCACACTATGATGATGTAATCAGAAAAGTATGATGATGTTTACAAGGTCTAATGTAAAAATTATAACAGCATCAACTGCTTAGTAGGGCCTATTTTAAACTTAAGACAGGAATGAATATTAACTTGAATTATAAATTTTATTAATTAAGTCTTTTATACACGCAGAAATTAATGTAATATATGGCATTCAATAGATTGCAGGGAGGATAACAGAGACTGAAGTCACCTTCAGCAAAACTCTCTCCATAGCAGTGGGCAATTCTATTAAGAAGTGGTTATAAATATATATTTTTTTAAACATATTCAATTACAAAATAAGTTGTACATAATGTTTAAAGTTTCTTAAGTTATATAATGTATTTTAGATTATAATGTAACATATTATTTATAACAGAATAAACTATAATCTTTTCTTATACTTATAGGTAGGTAACTAAATATTGGTACTCAAAACAGATTTTATTCGCACAATGAATTTAAGGACAAGGGTCCAAAACAAATATAACGGGTTCAAGAAATGATAAATGGAGTAACAATCACTACGACAAAAGCAGACTATAATAAAAGTGTTAACACCATAATAAACAATTAGTAAAATTCTACAAAATTATTACATAAATAGATTCAAAACAATTGGTAATTAAATAAGTGTTAATTTTATTTATAGAAAAAAATTTTTTTTATATTTATTCATCCAATTTTTTGAAAAAATGGATGAATAAATATTAAAAAAAAAATTTTATTAAAAATCCAAATTTTAAAAAAACTGGATGAATTCATACGGATTTGATATTGCGTATAGGAAACATTGGGTGATGTAAAAAATATTGGTTAGTTTCAATTATTTATCCAAAACATTAAAGAAATTGGGTCGATCGTGAAATTTCAATCATGAATCAGAATGAAGCCAAAACTAAATATTATAAAAGTCAAACACAAAAAAAAATTTGGGCGGCGAAAAAAATAATAATTTAAACATTAGATCAGAAAGAATTTTTAAAAACTTTCACTTAATGTAGTATAATTTATAATGAAGTATAAAAACAAGGATAAATTTACCATTTTATAGAAGGTGTTCTATGAAGCTTATTTCTCATTCTTTTCCGATTGACATTATATCTGTATTTCTTTTTCCTCCCTTGTTTCCTAATTTTTGTCATATTAAAGACTAATGAAACGCGCAAAAATCATAAATACTCAACGCAAACAACAGTCATCAACTTAACCTCAAACTGGCCCACATGTTACTGTAGTCTTGGAATCATATTTTAGATAGAAGTGCTGACAACCAACTCATGGTTTCGTATTTTCTCTTTGAAAAATGTTTTCTTTAAACCTAACGTATTACTTTATGTTTTAAAGAAATTTAAAATTTACATTATTTTCCTACATTTTATTAAATTTGTTTTAATAAATTTGAACCCATGAAAATTAAATCCAAAAGTCGTACGACAAGACGCAAGATATTTCGAACGAAATTAATTTTGTAGTCTAGTAGAAAATTGCAGTAGAAACTGTTAAAAATTATCAATGGCAAGACCTATTGCATGCAGTGGTTGTTACGACTGAATCTTCAATTCTTAACTATTTTATTACTGAATCTTCGTGAAATACAAAATATAAACAACAAATTTATTTTTTTATCTTTTAATATGGTTTGAGTGAATGAAATTTTAATTTTCGTTTTAATTAAATACTTTAGTTTGTAATTTGGTTATTTTTAATTCTAGTCAATAAAATATTTACCTCTAAAATTTGTTTTTTTTTTTTTTTTTTTTTTTGTTTTTTACCTCCGAAAAGAATATGGTTATTACCCAAATTTCAAAGAACCTTGCTAATGCATATTAAAATCACATATCGCTATTATTTTGAATCATTTATCAATTATAGTACTCTCTTAATTATATAATAGTATTTATTAAAAAAACAAAAATAAAGTGCGCCCAAACTTGTATAATAAGATTTTTTCTTTTAAACTTATTTTTATTAAAAGTTGTTAATATAATAAATAAAAACACCTTATATATAATTACATGCATATCTCAAACTTTTTTTTATTGCAATAGCTAACAGATAATATAATACAGGTTACTTACAAATAATTCTAAAGCATGATCAGAGACTGAAATTAATTGTGGTCTGAGGAATGGAGAATATTATAAAACTCTTTTCCCCTTTTAAGTGCCAGCAACCCTTGCTGCATGAAAATTACAAGTAGTAATTTTCATGTAAAGCCCTATGATATCCAAGATCAGAAAGTGAAGCTAAAAATCTAGTGAAAAATCCATTTAATATTTTATTTTCTCCAACTTTATTACTATATGTTATATATATCTGTAAATTTATTTATCTATCAATATGTATATATATTTAATTATATATATATTATTTATATATTCTCCATCAGAATGCAACAATCACAACATTAAAACTTTATATTTCCAAACTAACAAGTTAGTTTCCAAAGTAACAGTTATTTCCAAACTAACATTGTTAGTTTGGAAATAACTTTGGTAGAATAGACCATTTTGCAAAATGTTAATAACCATGTTACTCCATAAAACATGCTTAATCAGAAGCGTAGTAAAATAATGAGCTTGCTCTAAGATACTCACTGATCTTATCCTCTATAAATTGAATGAAACACTACCAAGCCTGTCTATTTATTTTGTTTGCATGAAAACTTTTGAATATACACAATATTAATTAAATACTTTTCAGAATGTAAACTGCTCTTAATTTCAAACTAAATATAAAATAAAATATCAGAAAATATAATATCATTTATAACCAATTAGATATAATGAAGAACTAGCCAGTAGATATTAAATACATTATTTTTTTAAAGAAGAAAAATACAAAAAAGAAGAAATGACTAAATTATGACATCTTTTAACAATAACTGAATGGTGTTATTTAACTAATACTTAATAGTAAGTTCTCAAAATATAAATAAGATCTGTATTTCCATTAGGAACAGATCAATAAAAATTTTCTGTTCATAAACATTTCCTTCAGTACATTTCATAATTATATTTTAAAATGTCGGCCATATTAAGTTATATCTTTAGACGCCTTACAGGCAATATCATATCAAATACAAATGCAACAAGAGTTTTACGTTGTTATTCAAATGGAGCATGTACTGGTCAAGCTAAGGTAAATATAATGTTTTGATATTAAAAGAATTTTTGAATTAGAAATAAAGTTTATAGTTCATCAAATGTAAGTAGGTAACCTGTATTCAATACATTAGACTTTAATAAATAGATTAAATCTATGTTATTGTCTTAGAAATTTCTATTTGTAAAGTGGTAAATTAAAAGGCTGATTTATGATATTACTTCAAAATTAATTGTACTTTCAAATACTGATCATGATTAGGTTACATTTATTGCAAAGCTATTTGATATTAAATGCGAAATTTTAGCAAAGTAGATATAATCCACTTACAAATTAACATATAAAATTTACAAAAAAATAAATTAATATGAAAACAGGTAAGAATCAGGATATTAAACTATTCCTTAAGATGAGAGTATAACATTCTATGATACAATAATACTTGGTCTTTCTTTTAACTATTGCATGTTTTTATCTGTATCTAGAAAAAAAAAAACAATTTTTTAGAAC
The DNA here is from genome assembly GCA_010016005.3 of Zanna intricata. Classification (NCBI taxonomy): domain Eukaryota; kingdom Metazoa; phylum Arthropoda; class Insecta; order Hemiptera; family Fulgoridae; genus Zanna; species Zanna intricata. The sequence goes on from JAAAKQ030061943.1 coordinate 14,416, forward strand.
AAGAGAAAGGTAGGGTTAGCTTTTAAAAAGATGTTTAGTTTAGAAGAAATACAAACTTCAGTTTAATTCAAATACTGATTTTTTAAATTTTATTTTACTAACACATTTACTTTGCTTATTTTATGACACTTTTAGAGAAAACATATCTTACATGTACTTATATTGAACATATATTGAAACATATATTGAATTGTGTTTGTTCATTTATTAAACTATTATATGTTTTTGAGTATTATGATTACACAATATACTAAGATATCCTATTAAGCTCCTTCCAGCTTGATCAATGTACAACATTGTGCAGTTGAAATAGTTCAGATTGTATACTCTAGGGGAATTGTTTGGCAATTGTGTTCTATTTGTAATAATTTATTTTGTTTTGAAATTTATCCACTATCCAGAGTTTATAAATTACAGGCTGTTTTTTAAATTTTGTTAATTTTTTATTTTATATAAAATTCTGTGATAGTGTTGTCTTTCAGTTATTATGTGTAATCTTCTGCAGGTTTACTAATCTGTGGATAATCTTCATAAAGGTTTATGTAATGTTGGGTGTTTTGGGCATGAATCAGTTTGTCATTACTGGTTTTTTTTTATAATTGAAAGTGCATTTTAGTTGGCTGTGTTTTGTGATCATGAGATCAGGAAAATTTATCTGAATAGTTTGAAATTATTTATCTGAACAGTTAGTAATTTAGTACAGAGAAATGTTTGCATTGAAAATATCTATGATAATTACAATCCTTAGAATTAATCATCAGAACATTATATAGATATGTTTTTTGAATGGATGAAATTATAATGTTGGATGATGTCTAGAGTTGAATTTAGAAATAAGAAGAAAGTTTATTACATTCATACTCTGGAGTATCTTAACTATTTTAAATGTCAAATTGTCATTAGTTAAACGCCCAAATAATGTGTACCTGCTTGTTGCAACCTTTTTATGTTGCTCAGATTGTGTGAACAAATTTTTAAAAAAGCTAAATTCTTTAAAAAAAAATATATACTGAACACTTTCAATAAATCTGATGTGATGCAATCAGATGATGGTAATAATATTCCAGTCAGGAATAAAATAGTTGAAACAAAACTTATTTAAATTGTTTATATTTTTTAAGTGTTTCTATTGATAAAACCTAGCATCTTTCAAGGCTCTATTCCTAATATATCCAGGAACACACTTATTTTTAGGTGCAGAATGAATGATAATTAGGTATCCATCATGAAAACATGTTTGAACTAACCTTAAAGGAATACTTCCAGTCTTTATTTAAATGAAACACACATACATGTACACACACACACACACACACACACACACACACACACACACACACACACACACACACACACACACACACACA
>JAAAKQ030061976.1:0-15782 GCA_010016005.3 Zanna intricata
CACGAATAAAAGGGATCAACCTTTCCATTAAAGAAGTTTAACCCAAAAGACCCCATTGTAGTATTCTAAATAAAGTTCAAAACCTATCCTAAATCCTGATGTCCGCTGTAGCGTATCGCTACAGCAAATTGTCCCTATCTGAGTTGAGCCATACTTGATTGGAGGACCGACTCAGATAGGGGAAAAAAAAAAAAGGATGGGTACCGCGCACGCCACTACAGAGGTTCTACGCGTAAGCTCAAGTTTGAGTCTATTCTGCATCCGCCATACATGCGGGATTTGGCTCCGTTCACTTCCACTTCTTCCCACATCTCAAGAAGGATCTCAGATGTAATTATTACGCCACCAACGATGAGGTGAAGGAAGCTGTGACCACTTGGATCCGGACGTAATGCAAAGGTTTTCAGTGAACGTAATGCAAAAACTTGTCACACGTTGGGAAAATTGTATCAGCGTAAACGGGGATTATGTAGAAAAATAAATATCGCATTTTGTAGCTAAGTGTTGTACTTTTATTTATTTTTTATTTTATTCCAATATCTTTTTTAATTCCCGTGGTACGCATATATGTGCAGAATCTATCAGCCGAGCGTCGTGTATATATATATATTTTTTTTTTAAGCTTCTTCTTTGGATCTCGATCAATCATAGTTTGATGAGTTTCATCTATCTTTCTTCCCAGATTTTCTCATTCACTTACTAGCCTTCTTCTGTTCGACAGTTCACTTAAAACCTGTCCCGCGTACCAGTTTGTCTTTAAATTGCTTCCAATTGTTTATATTTTTCTTGAAAACATCTTTATCAGCTATCTCTTTTACTAGAATGCCCATTTTCACTAGATCCCTTCTGATATCCTTACCTCAATTTGTTATTGTTTCTAAGTTTCAAAGTTGATCAATAATCTATTTCATCGGCATTTTTGTGTTCATCCTCTTTAGATGTGCATAAAATTTAGCTCTTGCTATCATAAATTTTTCTTGCTATCATAGTGAAAGTTTCCGTTTTCGAGTTCCTCGTTGATCCGTAGTCGCCGCTTTCCTTCTTTGTTTTTTCGTGGTCCTAACATTTTTCTATCATTCTTCATTCCCGGTTTTCGATCTCCCTGACACCCGCTTTTTTGTTGATCGACTCTACGGCGTTTAATAATCCTTCTGACTTAATGACATTGTTGTAATGACTTAACTTCTCTTCTATGGATTACTTTTTTGTTATACTGGTTCTTCGTTATTCCGTAGGCTTTTTCTATTTTCTTAATCCTTGTTTGTAATTGCCGTTTTATCCATCCGTTTGGTAGAATCTATTCTCCACAATACTTAAAGCTGTTGATCCTGTTGATTTTGCCGTATCTTATTTCAGATAAACGTTAGCTTTTGTTATATATATATACATACATATATTAGCCTTTTTTGGAATAGTTTTGTGAAAAAAAATGTGATTTTTTTTTCTTTTCTTTGAATTTGTTATTTTTATGAAAGATATGTTAAACATTTTGAGATTTAACTATCATTTATAGGTATTAAAGGATAGAAATTTACGTGAATCTAGTCAAGTGATGAATTATGTAATAGTCTCATTGATTATAATTATTATATAAGGAAAAAAAAAACAAGAGTATAGGATTATAGTTCATAATTATGTATTGTATGCTTGAGTTATTCTAATGGATTAAATTTTTAAAAAACCTAAATATTATCGGATGATACAGTGTTAAATAATTAATATTCTGTCTATAAAAATATGTTATTATTATGTAATCTTTTATATATACATACATAAAACTTGTTTATGTAATAGGAGTTCCGGTTAATATATAAGTAGTGAAGCACAGTTTTGTGACCTGGGACGTTTGGAGGCCGCTGCACTCTATATGTGAATGTGTGTGTTAGTGTATGAGCGCTTGCAGAAGCACACTTCCCCTTTGAAATACTTAATATGTAGACATGAACGAATTGAATAAAAAAATAAAATAAAAAACACACCTGCAACATTAAACTTATCGTCACCTAACGACTCACCTCACGAATTCGTGCAATCTTTTTGTACGGTTCGTTTTTTAATGTAATACTTCTTGTAGATTTATTTAATGTATTTTATTTTAAAAACAATATCAAAGTCTGCGTGCGAGATTTAATTATTTAAAAAATATATATATATATATTTTATGATGATAGTAAATTGAACAATATATACACATATATAAAGCGCGTTATGTGTGTGTATATACATTTATATTTAATACATATTTAGTTTTTCGTAAATAAAAAAAATACATTGAGCAATATTTTAATTTGAGAAAATTTTAAATATAGAAAAGGAGGTCATGAACGTGGTTTCTTAGATAACACTGATCAATTTTTATATTCTACTATTATTATTATTTGCTAATGAAAAAATGTTTAACTGATTTTTTTTTCTTTAATTTGATATAGAGAAAATTTCCTGATTGACTGGAGATCGTGTATATAATGTATTGTTTCTTACAGATAGAATTTTTTTTTTTTTTTTCATTTTTGAAGGCGAAAAACGCTTGCGCGTTATCATCACCCGGAATAAAATAAGAAAAAGGAAAACAGGTAACTAAAACTATATATATATATGTATTTTTTTTTTTTTTTTTTTTAATACTCCCATGGCAACCGGACCCACCATTAGGCATTACTCAGTCACTACAGAGTATCGTGGCAGCAGTCTGGTCTGCCCACCCTATCTTAGCCTCCTACTTGGGCTGTCCCATCAGGGTCCCACCAGCTTCTTCGGAAAGCACAGACCTCCGCTTCTGGAATGTCGATGCGTTCCTCCATTGGGGGGGGGGGGCTACCGTTCCCGTCACTAACCTACAAGTTTCAGGGGTGAATTTAGCACCCCCTTCACAAGCAACTAAGATATTACGCAACACGAATTGATTTCTCCAAAAGAAAGCATTTGGTTATACAACAAATTCTATATATCTTCTTTTGAAAGAGAATAGATTTCGATAATATTTTTGTTGCCGATATAGCAAAATCCCTGAATTATTTATTAGCTGATAAGTTTTTCTCAGAAAGATAATCAGATTAATTTTGTTTTGCTCTCATTTTTATCTGTTTAGCTTTTGGAACCACCGTATTGGATTACTTCAGAGGATGGGTTACGATGATATCTATGGATATAAATTAAATGTAGTCTTGCACAATTTCAGGTTGACTATTCCTGAGATGTGTGGGTAATGGAAACCCAACCACCATTGTGTATGATGGAACATTGTGTACGATAGCGTGCTTAACCTGGAGCTTCCGGAAGATTCGAGACATTGGCCACCGCAGATGACCTAGCAGTGTTGGTGGAGGGAAGAAGCGAGGAAGAGGTTCAGAGAGGGAGGGAATGATGCGCTCAGAATAATCCGAGACTGGATGGTGACTCAGGGACTTGAAATGGCGTCAAATAAATGTGAATTTATCACACTGACAGGGCGTCGTAGATTAGCTTTATTAGACTTAATAATTGGCGATACCAGCTGCAGGCAGCGCACACAGTTAAATACTTGGAAGTTATCATGGACCGGGGGCTCCGGTTTTTGGATCATGTTACAGCATGCTGCAACAAAGTAGATACGACGCTGAGAATACTGACCCCAATAATGTCTTTGCGTGTAGCCCCCAGATTGTCTAAGCGGCGTCTGATTGTGTCTACGGTCGCGTCCACTATATTGCATGCTGCCCCTATCTGGTGTTCCGCGTGACCAGAAGACGAAACTTGTTGAGGTTCATAATTGTTCACAGAAGATCTCTTCTGCGGGTGGTTTCGGTTTACCGAACCATCTCCTACGTACGGTCTGTGTAATATAGAAACCCGCCCATAGCAACGATATCCTAATTGAGGATAATATCCTGCTAGTTGAGGAACGATATCAGGGAAGGAGTAGAGAAGAAGCCAGAGCTCTCGTACATAGGAAATGGAAGAAGAAGTGGACTATAGGGCAATGAAGCAGCCTGATCCAAAATATTAATTAATGATCTGGATGTCTGGTGCGATTGATCGCATGGTGATGTCAACTATCACATCACACAGATGCTGGACATGGAGATTGTGGACATGGTGAATTCGAGAACTACTTGTAGAAGTTTGGAAAGTGAGACTCTTCCACATACATGTTCTGCGATCAGCAAGATAGTGTTGACACACACTGTTTGTTTGCCAATAGTGGAACGAAGAAAGAAGAGCAAACCTTAATGGGCTTCTAGCAGAGAATTTGATTGGCTTCTTATTGCAATCTAGAAGTAAGTAGGGCTTTTGTTTGACCGCTTTGCCACGACAGTATTATGAACTAAAGCGATTGAATGCCGAAGAAGAGGCTATCGGTAAAAAAAAAAATATATATATATATTCAGATAAAAGACCCGAACCGGTAGGGGCGCTCATATTCGTATGGGCGTCCCCCAGTTGAGTGGGCAGTGGGGTTTATTAAAAAGATAAAAGAGCGAGACCTGGCCTCCGGGGGCAGTTGTAGGGGACGGCTTAGCCGGATCAATATTACTGGAACAATATTACTCTGGTGATGAATTTTTAAATAATTAAATTACAAAAAAAAATAAATAAATAAAAATCATTATTTATCTGCACCCAGTTCAATGTTTGTGTTGACAATCACGAAAGAATGTCAACATTTACCAAATACGTCGGTGAGAGACCGAAATGCTTGCTATTCGCATCTTCATTGGTATATGTTGACAGACACAGATAAAGTCTAGAAGGGTCCAAACAATAAATAGAAATTTAAAAAAACATCCAATACAAATCTCTAACGTAAATAGATTACGAAAAACCCTCGTAAAAAATCTGTTGTGAACACCACGTGACTTCCTTGTACGAAAATCCAAAAACATTACTTTTCTAAATTATAATTTTCAATTAATTTTAAATAATCAAATGTTTCACCAAATCTACTACATATATAATAATGCCTATTAAATTACATATACACATTTTTAAAAGTACATAAAATTTTATTTCACTAATAACTTCTGATTTTTTATCTTTATTTTTGTTTTTGTTATTAACTAATTATTATTTATGGTAAAACTTTTTTTTTAAATCACGGGTTAATAATTATTAATAAATCAATACATTTAAATTAAACAAAAAAGTTAAAAAATACAGGAGATGAAGTCTGATTTGATCAGATGTGCCTTCCCATGTAAGACTAAAATATTTCTTTAATTAAAATTTTATTTTGCTATAACTCTGGAACCAGTGAAAATAAGTATCACTTACGATATATCGTTGAAAAGCTGTAGAATGAAGACTTATTATTGCAGTTAAGAAAAGTCAAAATTTTTGGGGATTTTGGGGTTTTTTTGGAGACATTTGGCTCGGACGATTGCAATCAAAAGGTAAGGTGCATAACTAGATGTTACAACAATCCTTTAACATTCTACGGCTAATCCCTTTTGAGTTATGCGAAGTACATACGTACAGATGTCATACCGAAACTAGTCAAAATGGATTTAGGGATGGTCAAAACGTATATTTCTGTTGAAATCTGAATACTGAAATTTTTCATGATCATAATACTTCCTTTACGTCGTACAAGTAAGTAAAAAAGTTAGATAATTTAATTTAGGAAATTTTAGAAAGTTTGGAATTAGTAAATCATTTGGTTTCAATGTTCTAAAACAAACTGCATTTCCACGATATGGGGAAATATCGATACAAACATTAATTAGTACGTACTTGGACATTATTACAAAATATTGAAAAATGTATACACGGATATTATCAGGCTTACTGCATATGTATACATCGCTATTGAGAAGAAAGAGTCCAAAAAACTGATTATTATTCCTTTTTTTTTTTTTTTTTATTAGGATAAAGAAAGAATATTATTTTATTTCTTTTACATTATATTTGTTGTTCTATTTTGTACGTAGTATGTATTAAACATAAGCCTAAAAAAGATGACACTTACATGATTGTTACTGTACTTTTTTTTATAAGATATTCTTCATGGTGGTCCGAAAGGGAACTACATGTAACCGCAACATAAAACGGTCGAATTCATCTGTTTTTTCTGTTATTCTTATCTTTGATATTAAAATCCTTGATATGGATGAGTAATCTTGAAATACTGTTGAAACATAACGTTTCACAGTATTTTTTTTTAGATGTAAAAAAAAGGTACGATAATTTAACAACAAATTTTATGTATCTATAAAGGTAGTTCTGGTTAAAAAATAAAAAAAAAAGTTGTCTCAATAGTTCATAGTTAAAATGCTATTTTACAATAAATATATAAACGCCGGCCTCGGTGGCCCGAGTGATAGCATCTCGGCCTTTCATCCGTAGGTCCCGGTTTCGAATCCCGGTCAAGAATGGCATTTTAACACGCGCTACAAATCATTCATCTCATCCTCTGAGTGTATACTTAACGATGGTTCCGGAGATTTGAAAATATATATATATATATATATATATATATATATATATTTAACAGATTAATTACAACACATACAACAGAAAGTGCCTATCCATAAACAAGAAAATAAGACATTAACAGTGGTAAAACCAGAAATAACACTGTTCAGAAATAATCTTCAATCTAAATGAAAAGAACAGAACAGAACCGGTAAAAAAATTAGAAAGAAGAATACTAGTTTACTACGAATACTATAGATTTGATTCGGTGGTACCACAAACGTGACTGAAAAAAATTAGTAATCTCAAAACAATTAGTTTTTTTCTGGCATAATAACATATGTTTAATACACACTTGCGTCTGTGGTACGATACAATAAACGCACCGTAGGCTGTCATACTATAGTGGTAAATGTGAAATCTATGCGTTTGTGCGATGATTTTCTGTTATGATGTGGTTACTTTAAAAAGTTTTTCCCAAACGTCATTTTAGTAATGATGCCCACCGGCCTTGTCTATTGGTAAAATCGCCATCGCAAATCAGCTGATTTCGAAATCGAGAATTCTAAAGTTCAAATCCTAGTAAAGTTACTTTTATGTGGATTTGAATACTAGATCGTGGATACCGGTGTTATTTGGTGGTGGATTTCAATTAACTACACATTTTAGTAGTGGTTGACCTGAGGCTATTCAAGATTACACTTCATCTACATTCATACATATCATCCTCATTCATTCTCCGGAGGCTAAATAGAAAAAAAATAAGTAGCCACCAAAGTACATCGATATCTAAGATCTAGTATTCAAATCTGTCTGTAACTGTCTTTATTAAGATTCGTACTTTAGTACTTTGGACTTCGAAATCAGCTGATTTGCTATGACAAGTTATTTGAGTAATAGTACAAATAACATATATTAGAAAAAATAACAATAAACGCACCTGGAAAATTCAAAACAATTCACATTAGAAAAAATAACAGCATGTAAATCACAAAGTAAACAACACTTTACCGGCAAAAAAATACGAATATTTTAGAAAACTAACTTACTGAGAAGTATAAAAGAACACAGTAATTCTTTCATTAATAAAAATTGTACATATTTTGTTGATATCTTAGTGAAATACCAATATAAACACTCGAGAACATCAAATACTGTCTCGAACGAAACGGCCATAACCTAGCTTTTTTCCGGCAAGAGATGCACGGGTTGAATATCATTATGTAGTTTCAAAAATATCTAACAGATTGCGGAGAAGAGCTACTCAAGACTCATTTATAATGAATTAAAGAATCCTAGTATATATCCATTCGCTAAAATAGCCCGTGTGCCGGTTGTAATAGAATTAAATGTAGGACGCGGACTTAAATATATTATATTTAAGGGCTAAAAATACTCGGGCTTCGGTCATTCGTTCGTGTTACTCTACGCTGGCTATACTAGAGTGTAGGACTTAAAGTGCTAAAATATTTGATTTTTATTAAAAACAAAACAGACCGAAACATTGTAGTAAAATACTGTTTTATTGTTTCAAATTACAAACAAGAATTATTTCAATATAGAAAATCATCATCATCATCATCAGCGATTCCTTCCTCTCATCTCTGAGAGCTGTGACCCGACCCGATTCGTATCCCGCTGACAATTTCTCGCCATAAGCTCACGATCTTCTACCATTCCAATCAACGTTTCTAGCATTTCTCCAGCCGCCTTTTCAATTTCAGCATCTTTTTGGTGGTCTTCCACATAACTTACTCCCTCGATTGTTTCCTGTATTACAATATTCTCAAGATTTTTGCCAGATCTACGAACTATATGGTTATTAATATATATATATATTAGCAGTGTATTATTAGGAATTATATGTAATTGGGAAATGACTTAAAATTTAATTTTTGGAAATAGGAAATAAGCCTGTTCTACGTAAAAAGATCTTGGATATGTTGTGTTTTCTTTTTTATGAACCCAATGTTTAAATTTTATGCTAAACTATATTTTACATTGAAATACAATTGCTTAGGTCATTTTGTACAGAGAATAGTAAAATAAATCGTATAGATAATAAACATACAGTAAGAGGAAATTTAGAATTTAAGATTGTTATAAATATAAATATTTATTGTGACTGTTCTTGGATGCTTAATTATATTGTCATATTCATAAAGTAAGGGCCGTTTGGTTATTAAAAAAAAAACTAATTCGTGAGAAAAAGTTTTTACTTAGAGTTTTAGTTTACTAAATATCTAATTCACTTTTCAACAAAATGGCCATTCAGTTCTAAGCACTTTTCGTAACTCTGCACAAGTTTCTTTAATCCCGCTTGGTTAAAGCAGCGGCATGAGTACGCGCATTGTCGTGAAGAAGGATTACGCCTGACGAAAATTTCCCACGTCGTCGATTTTGAATCGCACCCTCAGTTTGATGAACGTTTCGCAGTATACGTCAGCTGTAATTGTTGATCCACATTCTATGAAATCAACCATAATGACGCCCTTCTCGTCGGTCTGAATACTGGGACTGTCACTCCGCTCTTCGTCATTCACATTTATGCGGCAATTTTTAAAGCCTCGATACCATTGGCTAACCTTTAAATCACTCATTACTAGTCCATAAATTAGGCACAACTCACAATGAATTTCTGCATTTGAAAATCCTTTTGCACATAAAAATCGAATCACAGCGCGCACTTCACAACCGGCGGGAGAAAGGATTGTCGCGGACATTTACGATATTCATTCACCGGCAGGCAAACGACTACTTCATCAAAACAACAACTGCAATAGCTTCAAAAATAGCCGATAGATGGCTTGTATACGTGAAATTATGTTCAGACCCGCAAATATTTTAAATATAACCTGACGGCCCTTACTTTATGAACATGTCTCGAACGTTTGCTATATTTTTTAATATCCGTTTTTTTTAATTATAATTAACATAATAATTATTTTTATTATTATCATTAGTGATATTTATGCATCTGAAAATTTATGTATTACGACAAAGGCGCAGAATCTGTTCAAAATAACTAATTTATTTTAACATTAAATCAATTCATTTCAATCAATTTCATTAAATCAAAATATTTATAAAAATTATATTAAAGTATAAAATAAATATTATATGCTAACGATTTAAAATTAAAATTTTTCTCTCATAAAACACTCAAAACCTGCTCTCTAGCTTGCAACTAGAGAGATAATTATTTGAACTGGTGTGTAAGAGATTGTATTTGCATATAATGAAATAAATGAATCTGAATTTGAAAAAAAAAAGATTATTATAAACATTGGTTACTTTATAAACAGTTTATTTTATGGGATTTTATCATAAAAAAAAAAAAAAAATAAATTTCTTTCTGTTCTGTTAGTCCGGGTTGATGAACTAAATAACGACACTGTTTACGATAGGCCATTACAAAGAGAATAAAGCAACCTTACCTACACCTGTCACTTCCATCCGGCTACATCTGTCTATTTAAAGGTTAAATAGAAGTCTTAACAATTACTTTACGAGAAAGTGTGTCTAAATATGGCAATATAGTCTTAAGTCTAAAGAATTTAAAGTAATTCCGAGCAATTTTTATTCTTTATAATGCATCTCCAACTTATGCGAACTTTTTATGGAGACAGTTTTATTTGTCTTTTTATGTTTCGTATCTTGTTTCATTCAAATTTTCAATTCTATATTTGTTTATAGCCTATATATATATATTTTATTTTCCCTTTTCTACCTTTCTTTAATTTCACCGATTCAATTAACTACACTACACATTCTTTAACTTTTATCCATAAGAAAAAAATCATCAATAAGTTTCATTTTATCTGTTTTACACGCATATATTAATAAGAATTTCTGTCTGTAGATATGTATTTATGTGTGGTTAATGTTCTAGTTACTTGATCAGCGCAAACTATTTAATAGTCCGCACAACAATGTAGTCTTGCTACTGTTAGAAAAATTTAGAAACATTCAAAAGCCGTTTTAAAGAAATAGGAGTATCTACTGTAGCACTTCCTGATGGCTAATACCCGTAAAAAAACCTAAGAGCTGCTCTGAGGTGATTCTTATGTAATGAATAAAACCGAATCAAAATCGGCCCAACCGTTTTAGAGAAACACATCTACTGCATCGTCCCCTGACAGCCTATAACCGTCTAAGAACCTGCTCTGAAGTGATACCTATTCCCTATGCGGGAACTCTGGGTTATGAGCCCGGTAGAGGGGTGAAAGGCGGAATGCGTGATCATGGAAGAGTGTGGCAGCAACGATGGGACAGTTGCGAGAAAGGTAGATGGACCCATAGAATAATTAAGGACGTCAGAAAGTGGTACGAAAAAACCAATGGCTCCCTAGATTTCAATTAACTCAAATGCTGGCAGGCCATGGGGGATTTAGAGCCTATCTTTATCGCTTCGTTCTGGATTATACGGAGAAATGCCGGGACTGTGAATTCGAGGGGTCGGCCTATTACGTTTTCTTTCTTTGTCCAAGATTCCAGGTAGAGAGCGATGAGATAATCCAAGCAATCGAAAGGATGGCAATGTTTGAACCGGAGGATCTCCTGAAGCTTATGCAGGACTGTAAGGATTACTGGACTTCCATTTCCAGGTTTGCGAAGGCAGTGATGAAGAAATTAGCCGTCATCGGGGAAAGTCGTGGAGCTAATCGATGTCGGAAGAGAAGATGTGAGGAGTGTGTACAAGATCTCAGGCGTCTGAGGGTCTAGGATCGGATAGGTCTGCAGTTGAGAGCGCTTGGGGGTTCCTATCAGAGTGCGGGGGCCGTCTTGGCACAATGAGGCCATGTACCTCCGGTCCTTGTTTCTGATTGCGTCCCTTACTCTTAGACCCACGACGAACGGCCGTTATGGGTAAGTGTGTGACTGTTTGTTTGAAGCACGAGTGTGCAGTGTTAGTGCACTGTCGTGGCTTTCTGGTGTTGTATGAGCTATTTGTATGTTTCTGTGTATGGGTGTGATGAGGAGTGCAGGGGTGTGTTTACTTTTCTTTGCGAATATTGCTTTCGCCTTGTTGAGCTGCCTCATCTTAATCTTACATTTTGGTTTTGGGAATACATGTGGATTACGATTTTATGTGAGGGTGGTTCCTCCTCCTGAAGTTATGCGTTGTGAGCGGTTCCAGGAGGGAAATTGCCAGGGATGGTAGTTTAGTCGGTAGTGCGCAAGAACACATACGCGTATAATAACATCTAGCGGAACCTGTTAGCGACCTCAACACTGCTTGGACGTTGCCCAGGCGTCTATAAAATGGATTTCTCCACCTCTTTAACAAGAAAAAAAGAAGAAAAAAAAGGTACTTTTGGGTTGAAACATCTTGAGAACAATTCAAATAACAGACAGATGGCAGATGAAAAAAATACAAAAAGAAATCAACAATAAAGTGAGTATTATTATTCATAACTTATTACAAAAATTCTGTTCTTGAACTCCACATGATGTACTTCCCGGGTTCCTAAATTTAACTGAAGTCTGCCAAAAGAAATCTTCAATATTAAATACGAAAAGTCAAAGTTTAAACTCCTTCAATAATTCCTTGAAATTTGTTAAACTTGCAATTTACTGAGGCAGTTTATTGAAAATGCTGATGCGGCGTATTTAAAAAAATTGTTTTATAAGTCTCAAATTTTTTCTTGTGACACAACTACCAAATATATTCCTTGACCGCAACCTGTCCGAATAAATAAGGTAATATTTAAAGATATTAATTCTGTTGTTACCTATATTTTAAGCACTGTAACTTTATATCTTAATTAAACATTTTTAACGGTTTTTTCAATATATAATTTCCAACTCTTTATAAAGAAGCAAATAAAAGTACAACAATGATTTAAAAAAAACTAAATTATACTTATATTTAATTAATTTCATAACAATAAAATTTTATTTATAATTTTTTTCTTACTTTTGTAGAACAGTTATTATATTTTGCAAGTAATAAATGTGGGATTCCCATCATATCTAATATAAGGCTATATGTTTCCTGTAAATTACATGTTACGGCCCCTAATTAACGTGAGAACAACGTAGTTATATTACATTATTGTAAAAACTGTTTAATATTATTTGAATTAAATAAATTTTAAAAAATTACGGGACAAGGTAAACGATTGTCATCTTTGTCATTGTAAATAAATGTTACAAAAATCTGTTAGATACGAAAAAGAACAAGGGAAAACTTAAATCACGTTTGTAAACGTAATTAAAAAAAAGAAATAAATAAAAATAGTTCTTTTATGGTACATACCTGCATTCATTAAATTTAGATATATACTGAAACGTTAAATAGTTTTCTAAAACGAGATTCTTAGGATTCAAAAGTATAAAAATTCAAGAAAATTGTCGCAGAATTTTATTATTTATAAGTAATTCATTTTATCACTCAAAAAAATTATTGTTAAGCGACTGAGTCTAAAAAAAAGAATCTTTTTTATTTTGACTATTTTACTATAATTTTTAATTTTTATTTCTTTGTATAAGGCAAAGGAAGAAATCTACTACTGAAAAATTTCCGTTTTAAAACGGAAATATCCGTTTTGACCATCCCTGAATTTATTTTGACTAGTTTCAGCGTAACGTCTCTGTATGTATGTACAGAAACTAAGCACAACTCAAAAACGATTAGCCGTAGAACGTTAAAATTTTAGATTTATGACTTTTGTAACAACTTCTATTCGTGTAACTCCCATTTTTATTGCAATCGACTGAATCAAAAGTGTCAAAAAAAGCCTAAAATCCTAAAGAATTTGGATTTGGGCTTATTGCTAACTGCAGCCCTCATTAAAAGCTTTTCAACGTGTCATAAGTGGTACTTATTTTTGTTGGATCGAGAATTATAGCCAAATTAATTAAATATTTGGATATTACAAGGAGAAGGCACATCAGTTCGAATCAGATTTTATCTCCTTTTTTTTTAACTATTTTTGTTTAATTCAAATATATTGATTTATTAATAATTAATTACTTCTGATTGTAAAAAAAGTTTTACGATAAATAATAATTCAATAATAACAATAAAAATAAAATTTTAAAAAATATGAGAAAAAAATCAGATGTTATTAGTGAAAGAAAATTTTATGTACTTTTAAAAATGAATTTATGTAATTTAAGAGGCATTATTACATATGTGTATATGTAATAGATTTGTTGAAACATCTGATTATTAATATTAATTGAAAATTTAATTTAGAATCGTTTTATTTTTTTATTTTCTAGTACATCTGATTATTAATATTAATTGAAAATTTAATTTAGGATCGTATTATTTTTTATTTTTTACCTCCGGAACCACCGTTAAGGTATATCATCCTTCAGAGGATGAGATGAATGAATTGTAGCGTGTGTGAAAAATGCCATGCCTGACCGGGATTCAAACCCGGATTTTCTAGTTTAATTTTATTTAATGATCCCGGAATTACGTTTAAGTTTATCTACATTAAACTTAACTACAGAGTGACTGAAAAATAGACACTCAGAAGAACAACATATACGAGTACACGAGGCACACATTCCCGATATTTAATAAATTGCAAAAACTTTTAGTTCATTACTCCTCTGATATTGTCCGACAATATTCTTCCTAAGTCGGAGTCAATCATCATTTCGTTTATTTGTTTTTTGTTGCTAATCATTAAATCGCTCTTTGGTTTGATATAATTTTTCTGATCTTAATTTGAGTAAACGTTCTCTAGTTTTCAAATTTTCTCTCTTTTTATATTCATCATACTCTCTTAATCTTTTTATTCTTTCCTTAGCCTTAACGTTCATATTTATCATCCTCTCCTCTTTATATAATTCATCTCTCACTTTCTAATAAGTTTAAATAAAGTGCAGCAAAAAATGTGTATATATAATTTAATAGGCGAAAAAGAATTCATGTGGTGTCCAAATCAGATTTTTATTTCTTGATGTAGACCCACAGAATTATTTTTCGCTTAACAAAGATCTATTCTATATATTTAAAAAAAAAATGTCTATTATATTTTAGTAGGGATTAAAAATAATTCAACCCTTAAAAATTTATTAAAATTCATCTGTTTTTGTTTGATGTCCGAAAAAATGCCATAAATGAATATAACTGGTAAACTGTCTTTTATTCAAGTCTATTTAAAACGGAAAGAATACCATAACAAAAATAATATATATATATATATATTCTGCCCATTGTACAGACAAAATCTTAATTTATATATATAGATATATCTTAATACAGTAAATATTAAACATTTTTCATTTGTACTAATGAAAATAATAATAATAACAATAGTAATAAAATACAATTGAAACTGTTATGTAACTAACAGTAATTTAAAAAAAAAACCAAGGTTATGCTTGCGTGCGTTTCTCATCATATTTTCTTTTATATTTTATGCAGATACATAGTGCAGCGACTTATTTCTTCTTTTATATCACCAGATATTGTTTAATATTTATTTTTAATTTAACAAAAGAAAACTCAAAGTTTAATTATTAAGTAAAAATAAAAAATGTATATTTTTTTAAATATTAAAACACGAAACAAACCTTTGATTGAAGATTTGTACCTAAGTCTTCATTACTACGAAGCTAAATTAAATAAAACAAGAGCAATATTAAAAATTCACGCCTACAAAAAAAAAAAACAAAAAACATTGCTCTTTAATATAGAATAATTACTTATGTAGGATAATTAATGAGCCTGCAAGTGACAATTTTGTAAATGGCATAACTCTTTTAATATTTTTTAAATTTATTTATACATACATATATATATATATATATATATATACAGAGTAATTTAGGCAGGAGGGTAGGGCAATACTTTGACAACTCATTCTAGAGGGTAAAAATAAGAAAAAAGTTCATAGAAACATAGGTCCGAAAACGCTTCGTTAGCGAGTTATACAGGCTGAAAGATTTAGCCAGACTTTCAGTTCCTCCCGGTAAAATAAGGCTTTCTGAAATTCTGGGAAGGTCAATTAATGGGCAAATTAGGGCAAAATTTTTTATGGTTTTTGAGCTGGAAATTCAAAAAAAATAGGTCCCAGAACTGTATCTCTCTTAGTTTCTAAGGTATCCCGTGTAAAACGCTAAAAATAGGTCAAAAACAATTTTTTTAACGTTTGACGTACTATAACGTTGTTAAATTTGCAATAAAACATACATTTTTTAATCATAAATTGTAGAGAATTTAATTACAAGAAGATTGATGTAAATAATGTCAACAGAAAAGAAATAAAATTTTAAACATATAGACTCTTATTAACAACAAAACAGATTAATTAAAATATATATATATATATATATATTTTTAATTTTCTATATACGAGGGTCATTTCATAAATAATGCACAAAAACGTTTTTTACTTACATTTTTTATTTTTACTAAAATATCTCTT
>JAAAKQ030061987.1:0-15782 GCA_010016005.3 Zanna intricata
AAATACTCTACTCTCATCCCTATCTTCTTGTTCATTACAAAACCTACTCCTGCTTGCCCTTTATTTGCTGCTGAGTTTTATATATATATATATAATGTATTTATCCACACATGAAAGCTCTTGAGTATTATTATAATACGCTGCCTTTATATACTTTGTTGGGAGTATTTTGATGCAATTTATAAACAATGATGTTTCACTTTGTTAAAAAAAATTGTCTTCCACCGTATTTTATCTAATGTAGGTAATTAAATTTAAAGTGTTGATTATGTAATTATCTGATATGGAGAAAAACATTTACATTAATATTGCTTTTGGGGAAGGGAATGCCTTGTAGCGCACAGCTGTTTATCTTCAACGATAAGAGCAGAAATAACTTAAAATCATAAAAATAGATGGAATATTCATTCCCAAAACTTGCCAGAAAATGAAACTGAATGCGGATACGCAAAAGAAGGTAATTTAGCTTTATTTATCTGAATTATTACTGATACTTTTCGTTGCTAGCGTGATGTATATCGCGAGAATTTTTTTATAATCGAAACGTAAAAAAAAGTATTTAGTCTTAGCTTACCGCGGTCTGTGGAAGGCCACCGATTTAAAATACTTTACTAAGGCCTTTTTAACCATAATTTTGTGAACTTCTTCATTCTGTCATTTCTGTTTTAATTCTTGTATTTTTAAAATGTATTCGGCGATTGTAATAATATGTAGTGTAATATTTATATATCGTATTATTTTATATTTTGAAAATAGTTATAATTTTAATAATAAAAAGTTTCTTTTGTTAGCCCGTCTTATAATGTGTGGCGTAATTTAGCTTTATTAAAATCGCATTAATGGTTTTATTTAAAATAGAAATTTTATATTACATTATATGTTACACGATCATTATAATAGTAAAAGCGCCTTAAATCTTAGTATTAATAAAACATTTTCTCGAGTAATCCAGAAACTCACTTTGATTTTAGCAATGTTTCGTATGAGTGCCCATGTTGCAAGTGTACGCATTCTCTTATGTAACAGTTGCTTTTTATCGATTTTGATTGTCTTTTTACTTTCACCCGACTGTTAAAGAATATAACAAAGGAAAAATATAACATAAAGTAGAGCTTGTTAAAAATGACTTTTCTATGAATTTTATATTTCTCGTTTATTTTATGTCTGTGGTTAAAAAAACCTAGATCGGTTAAAGTATTGCAGTCTTGTGCACAGTATTGCACTGTGGAATTATCAACTTGCACAGTCTTTATTTAGATTTATATCTTAAGAACATAATTATGAAATTTGGTATGGTACACTTGTTTTCATATTAAGGAATGATTCCAAGATTTATTTAAAAAAACTGTGATTTATTTTAATAAATCACTTCTACTGTTGGAGGAGTGATGTATCTCGTAAAGACTGGATGGACTTTTCATATTTTACTTCTGTATTCTTTTTTATTTCATGAAAAAACTATTACCATTAATAGTAATACAATAAATAGATCTTTTAAAAATTTTCGTGAAAGTGCTTCAAATATGAATGTTTAGTTTTTCTATGTTATGACAGTTTTCAAGCCGGGTTTTATTCCAAGAGTTAGAGCCAAAAAAGTAATTTGATCTCTTGGTGGATGAAATTTATTGGAAATTGATGTATTACTAAGGTATGTAACGGATCCGAGCGGGCTGACAGTTTTGTCGGTACAGGGAACAGGTAAGACCGGTGAAAGGTGCAATTTTTCCGGAAATCCTATCCATCGATGTGGTGCTTGAAAATTTCTACAATGAAAATTAATAATGTACTAAACCTACTTTTGAAAGGGCTGACAGGTAAGTTGTGGCGAAGAATTGGCGGAGAGGGGTAAATTGGACAAAATTTCTACAAAAAAATTTCATCGCGTATAGTGTCAACCAGTTGAACCACTTGTTCCATAACATTTGACAATGCACGTGTAAAAATGGCTGACAGCTTGGTTGGTACGTAAGGCAGCGAAACGAGCTTATGTTGTCGCATGCCCATGTATGCATTATGGCCTGCAGGATATCACGATTATTTATTGAAAATGGAAATTTCGCATCCACAACTTTATGGGGAATTTGAGGGAGGGATGTTATGTATTAAGAGAACGAGCAATCCATTTTCAAGAATTCCTATCGACTTGTCCTTAGAGCAAACAATAAATACAGAGCTGCAAGACGTTTAACTGGTATTTAACACTTTACCAATTCAGATTGTGGCAACTTAGGACCTTCAAACCACTAAAATTTATATAACTTCCCACCCATCTATTTTCTAAGGTATCAAGATCAGTTGGAGCTCTTTTATGCGCATTCAACCAAATATTCATTACATGCTCTTTAAGAGGCGTTTAAACAACTCTAGAGTGACAAAGCGGCAAGCTTGAAGCATCAAAACTTTCCAATATTTTAAAATTTAAACTTCTTGCAGCGAATATTATTGGATATAGACTCCTGCATCTGTTGTAATGTTTACCGGAAAGAAATTCATTTAACGAGTCATTGGCTAAAACCCCAGACGAAACGAGTTGAAGGGCCGAGCCGTCAATGCATTTCATATGGGCCTGCTTTAAAGACATAAACAAATGAAATTCGCCTGGATGATTAAAAATACGATCAAAGTGACAGCTCTTCAAACTGTACTTGTAAAGTCACTTTAGCAATAACCAAATCGTATACTGATTTTATTTCAATTTGCCCACATTCTTTAGTTATTTCTAATGTTTGTACCAGTGTGACTTAAATAGTTGATTTTTCTGTAGAAGTAAGATTGATCGGTGATAAATAGCAAACTTTTTGTTTGATCCAAAAGAAAGTGGCCAAAGTATTTGCTTAGTTCTCTTTCAAGTAATGCTTTTGAGTTGTCCGCAAATATATACTCGTATTTGTATAACTAACGATACCGCGCATCCCATTATATAACTTAACAAAAGTATCGAAATTCTGTAAGACTACATACATAAAAAAATTAAATATAAACAAATCAAAAATTTGTTTATTTTTTTGTTTGATTTATTCATTTAAGTTCGTGGACTCTTGCTAACTATATAGCTCATGTACTATTTTCATACATAAATGGTAAGCAATATATCATATTTTTATTGCAAAGCGAGTGTTGTCTCGTAAAATGAGTACGTGAATGGGGCCCTAAACTATTGTTTAAGATGTAAATTATTCGCAAAAGTAAAATGTTAAACATTAATGAATATATAAACCATAAAAAAATGCATTTACATAAGTTTCAAGCGGGCATTTTCCCACTAAACCACCGGTGCTGCATCATTTACATAAGTTATTTGCAACATACAGCAGTGTATGTGTGCTGCGCACTCATAGTGCATACATGGACGCGCGACAATATAAGTCCGTTTCAGTGCCTTACGTACCAATCAAGTTGTCAGCCATATTTACACATGCATTGTTGAATGTTAAGCAACAACTGGTTGACACATCCGCAATGGAATTTTATTGTAGAAATTTTATCCAACTTTACCCCTCTCCGCTAACTCATCGCCACAACCTAGCTTTCAGCCCTTTCAAACTTAGGTTTAGTATATTTTTAACTTTCACGCTACAAATTTTCAAGCACCACATAGATGGATAGGGTCTCCGAAAAAATTGCACCTTTCACCGGTCTTACTTGGTCCCTTGTTAGGTCCCTTGGACCGTCGTTAGGTATTGCTTCAGAGGATGAGATAATGATTTTCAGCGTATGACAGTGCCATGCCTGACTGGGATTCGAACCCGTTACATACGGATGAAAGACGCTACTTATTACTCGCGCCACTTACTTGGTCTCTGTACCAATAAAATTATCAGCCCGCTCGGATCCGCAACATACCTTAGTAATCATAGATTTCCAATAAATTTCGTCCACCACAAAGATCAAACCACTTATTCGGCTTTGGCTCTTGAACTGTATAATAATTAAAAGGATTTTATGAAACTATAAATATATTGAAATTGTACGAACAGTTTTTATAAATTTTCATGTTTTAAATTTTGTCAGTGGTCGTGCCAAAGGGGCTGGTAAATTAATAGTAGCAGATAAGACGTATTGGAATAATTTTTTTTTGTTTCGGCGTTTGCGGAGGGTTTTGCATTACTGTTATGACCTCATTACGGTGACGCCTGAATTCAGTCTAGTGCTTTTGTTAACATTTGAAATACCAGTTCCTCAGAATTTTCTAAACGCCTTATTAATGGAAAAATCAGAAATCTTGTTTCAGAATGATCACTTCTACTGAAATCTTTTCTCAGTTTAATATCGTTTATTTGAAATTGTATTTCAAATGTATTGTATTGTATAGAGAGGTGTCGTTTTGGTCACAATTTAATGCTTACAATTGTATAAAATAATAAAAAATTGTACTAACATAGAGTTTCTAAATTATATTAATGATTTAAAAATGACCACGGCCACCACTTTGACATTTAAAAATATAAAATCTGTATTGTAATATACTTATTTAATAGAGAAATAGATTTAAACATGCTTATTGAATTTTATTAAAATACCCAACCTGTACTTGAGATTGATATTTCTATTAAACAATTCACTAACAAATTATAAAATATTTATCATTGGACCCTTATTTTAATATTTTATATTTGATGTAAGGAATGCGATCCAAAATATTTTTAGTTCATTTTGAGAAAATTCTTTTTACATAATTCTTCCGCTTGTCCCCATTCAAATTTGACGGTGTTGGAAGTTGACGAAACATTAATCGCCCAGTCTGTTTACGCGATATCTACTTTTGGGAATTTCCCAATTATATTTTATGTCTTAAAAAAAAAAATTCTTAATTTCGACTAATTTTAGTCGAAATTAAAGATTAAAAAATTGTACATATTTGCTGCTGGTGCCATCTTAATTTACAACGCATTTCTCTGTATTCGGAGTTTGTACATATTCGCATTTCAACTATGTTGGGAAAACCGATTAAAAATATTTTTAATCCATCGCAATCCTGATATAAAACTTATCTTTTCTCATATTCATTCGTCAGTTAGAAGTTCATTGAACTTCAATAGTTGAACTTGCTATCAGTTCTGCAATGCAGTTTTTCATGAGAGGAAAAGGTCACTCCTAAATTGTATTAGAGATAGCTAATACATGTTATTTTCTCTTATTATAATAAAGTAATTCATAAATAGAGGAAGAACTCGATTGTCGACTTATAAGCATGTAATATAATAAAACCAGATTGTGGATGAGAATGACTATCACGTGTTCATTAAATGGTCGTTTTTCTTTCTTTTTTTTAGCAACCGGTATGTACTAGTGTTAGTATGACGTAACTGACCACGCTATTTGTATTCAGTGTGCGGTCGTATAATAAATAAATAATACACTTATAACAGAAATGTCTCGTTTTCTTGATAAGTTACAAATTTTTAAAACTTATGATTAAATTTTTTTTTAAATTTTCATTTATTATTTAGAAGGAATATTTTATTTTTAATGCAGTCTGATACGAAAAGAAGTAATGAAATTGACTTAAAAATGTTTGCCATAATGTATTGAATTGTAAGTGCGAGCGTGCGATTAGAATCAAAAGACCGATTTTTGTAATTAATTTGTGCTTGTTATTAAAAAGATGTTATTTAAAGTTTTATTTATATTAAAATCAAATTTTCAAATAAAATCGAAAGCATCAAATTTTCTTTTATAGTAGTATCTTCTCATAAGTTTTTGTTTGAATTCGGGTAAAATAAAAAAATAAAAAATTGTAGTTTTTATAACAGAATGTATTTTTTTTAATTTTTTTTTTGAATTATTAACTTTGTTTAAATTTAGTGATGAATTGGTTAATGTTATGCAACAGAGGATTTGACTAATTTATTTTGTAGGGAAGATCAAGGTCCTTTTCTAGTTCTAAACTATATGACCTTGACCTAACAAGATTCATAAATTGTATTTTCTTCTATATTATTATTATTATTATGATTTATTATGTTCATTTAGTAATAATTCGGATATGGTTAATTATTTTATTATTTAGCCCGTAAAATTATTTTTATTTTAGAAAAATTGATTTTTTGTAAAATAATACAATCTGCCTAGTAACAGTTAATCTTAAGTGAGCTAATGGCTAGTAAAGCTTTAATTTTGATCTAAAAACTGTACTGGTCGTATTAAGAAATATTTTGGTAAGAAAAGAGAAATGACACTAAACTGAATTCAGAGATATTCCTACTGAAATTACTGGAAATATTACAGAAAATCATTGCAAATTTTTATTTATACTTGATTCTTAGGCCACAATTTAGTTTTATACAACTATTTTAATTCCAAAGAAAGCCCTTTTGTTAGAGACATATGTGTTTAAATTGAATAAATATTTTACTATGTTATTTTAAAGTAGGTGAAAGAATCTTTTTATTTATTATTGAAGGAAGTCATCCTATGTAAACAGCACACTATTGTTCACTGAGCTTTTATTCTATTGAATATCATCAAAGAAAATTGGGACGAATAATGTAGGAAATTAAATATGCCTCCTATCTTCAGAAACTCTGAATATTCATACATAATCTCTACTCAGTAGAAGAACAGAAATTATATTAAATAATAAATATATAGAGTTCTGCGGCTGTCATTTTCAGTCATTGTCAGGTAGTCTTTGGTCATTATTATTTAAACTTGAATGATCAAAATACAATAGTGACGTCATTATTTATATACCTAGTTAAAAATAATAGTTTCTTCAGCATCACTAAACCACTACAGTAATCAGTAGTGATGAAATTATTTACCATCCAATTCAAATATGTGTTGTTTTGGGATGTATAGAAACAGTTTTTCTTACTCTAGCAAAATGATTTTTATTTTATTTATTTTTTGTTGCTAAATGGAATGTCATTAACTAATTTTTTTTTGGGATTATGGGATTTATGGATCGATTTCTCCCAGTCTCCTGTTTATAATAAGTTAAAAAAAGGTTCTTCATAAATTTGTAGGAAAGAACAGATTATTTTTCATCACATGTTAGTGAAGATATTTCTGGTATGAACTTATGTGTAATTTCATACTTAATAGCTTATGTGAACTTCTCTTTGGCTAAGAAAGTGCATTTTGTCAGTAATTTATTCATTAATAACTAATATTTTTTGTAAAAATTTTACTAATGACAATTATTTATAATTAACATCATTTAAAAATTAATAGGTTTTTTTTATTAATTTAAATGTAATAAGTGATTAAAATACCAGAAAATTATAGTCACAAGAAATTGAAAAAGAGGAGGAATGCTGATTTTCTTGCAGATTATAAAATTCTGATGATTATTAAAACTATAAAAAATAAATTTATTTAAAAATAAAAAATTGTGTTTTTGATAACGTTTTAATACTCATGTATTTTATGTAATAGTCAGTTATTCATATTTTTATTATTTTTTAAATTTTTTTTACAAAGAACATATGGAAATTTGAATAGCCTATCTGTGTAATCAGTATTTATGAGCGCACACATGACATGTGTTTGTGTCTCCTTTTATTGTATTTTAATAAACAAAATTTTAACTATTGAATCGGTTTTCAATTTATTGATTCACAGGTATGTTGTGCTGTTTCTTCCACTTCAATTTTGTTAATGTGTATTAAATTTGTGTTTAATTATAAAATCAGAATTTATTTTTTAAACTAAAGATTCCACATAAGTTGAAAAATGCTAATATACAAACGATTAAAACTAATTTGTACACTGTGATGGTTTTATTTTTAATGAATCCATTTTCTTAATAATAAATGTGAGTAATACTTATTCTTTTTTTTGTTTTAAATTATATACTAGTATTAAGTTGCTTAATGTTTATTCTTCACTCTTATTTAAAATCAGCCTACTAGTTTCACCTTAACACATGCATGCCTTATTTGTTGACATTGAACAATTCTCTAGTCCCTTTTATAATTATTTTTCATTCTTTCACTTTAATTGACAAAGTTGCATTTGAATCCAGAATATTTGTTTAATTGCATCCGATACAACTATAATTTTGACATATCTCTATAATTACAAATCCTTTTAGATCAGAACAATTTTAACTGTCCTCATGATTTCTTCCTCTCATCCTCTTATTTACCAAATCTTTAATACCTTCTTTGGATAAGAATCGTAGGGATTATTAGTTGGTAGGGCATTGCCAAAGCAGAATTGACAATAGCAAGTGTAATAGTTGTTTTCTTAATGTAGATCAATTCAGTTGTGAGCATGACTGAGGGTTTGATTTCCTGTCCATTACGTGCATGAAGATTGTAATTGTATGGCTGAAATCATCAATGGGTAAATTCTCCACCCGTACTTATACATTCCCCAAAGTAACCAAAAATATAGTCTCAAACAATTATTTCTCATTCAAGAATTATTTATAAAAAAACTACTTAAATGTGAACTTCAGTTCACATTTAAGATAATTATAATCAGTGGTTATAGGGGAATTAGCAAAAGTAAATATAAATACAAAACTTAACCATATTATAATAATAAATGAATATAAAAGAAGTATTTACTATAAATGACAGAACAACATTTAATCTAGAAACTTGCAAATATAGTGCTTTTAGTGAAGTGCCTTGCTTTTAGTTGAAGTAATATAGTGCTTTTAGTCTTCATTGACTTAATTGTTGCTGTTTCTCACTCCACTGCTGTTGTTGTTGTTGGAAGTTTTTCGAGTTGAAAAGACTTAATGTAGATTTGTAATAATTGATATTAGATTTGAATGTTGTTAAAATTTTTTTAACAGCATTTAAAGTAAGTTTTTCGTAACTGCATTTTACAGATTTCTGTAAAAGGAATTAAAAGTGAAAATGTTTTAAATTAGTTTTTACCACAAACCTTCAAGGACAAAACTGCAAAATTGTTGCATTCTACTGATTGGCATTCCATTAATGAAAAATAATTTTTCTCTTACCTTAGTTTAATCTCTTTATCAGTAATTTCTATTATAATTTGTAAGTCATTAATTTTTCATCCAAATTTTTACTATACAAGTACTACAGTAGAATTTAGATATTGCTACACTGCAGTATATTTAGATATTCATGTATGTATTTTAAACAATTGAAAGTATTTTTTACTTGTTTTTCTTCATTACAGAATAAAAATGATGGCAACTATGAAAAAATTATGCTTGGGAGGAGCTTCTTTTAGTGCTGGAGCTTATCTTACAACATGGCTTTTAACAGGAGAAACACCATTCTTAGTATGTCACTTTTTTATTATTTTATATTTTCACTTTTGTTATTATTTGAGTTGTAGTATTTATTTTATGTAAAAATATAAAACATAAATTTTATTTATTTATTTAAAAATTTGATTTTTGTTATGTTTTTAAAAAAAGTTTATACTTTTATTTTTTAACACCTCATTAATAAAATTATGTCATTAAAAAATATGTTATGTTATTAGCCTACCATACTGATTAAGTGGTTAATTTTTCATTACAAATCAATTAATTATCAACCGATTTTCAAAGTCAAAGGTTCTGAGGTTTGAATCCTAGTAAAAGCAATGTCTCAGGGAAAAATATTAGAAAGTATTAAATTCTATAGTACAAGTATATTTTTTCTTAAAACAGGATTGTCTAGAATAGAAAGGGTGAGAAAGGATATACTTATAAGATTGAGATTTAAAGAAGTATGTGAGTTTATACAGTTAATTTTTGCCAGTAATATGCCAATAAAATGAAAAACAAAAAATGGTAAAAATAATTTTTTTAAATTTACTTATCTAAAACTATATTGCCATCTTAATTGTTAAATAATCATCACCATCACTAGATATTGTAGAAATTATATATATATATTTTTATTATTTTTTTTTTCGTTTTCAGTCATTTGACTGGTTTCATCCAGTTTTCCGAGATTCCCTATCTAGTATCAGTCATTTAGTCATTTCATTTTGGATAATATATATAAAAAGTGAAAAATAATAGAAGATAATAATTCAATATTGCTGAACAAACAGATAGTACTTTTTTCTACAATTATTTAATATTAAAAACAACCATTATCAAAATATTAAATACCCATTATAGTAGCATGGTATTCTTTATGTGAACTATTTTTGAATGTTTGATTTGAAATTTATTTCAGTAACCATATATACACTTTGTATTTGCCATCAGGATTATTTGTATATTTCTTTTTAAATGATTTTATTCATGTTGATTAATATCTTTTTCAAAAATATTATATTTTAAACTTGCTTATTTTATACCAGCAATGAACATCGTTTTAATGAGCTATTATGAGTACAACAGTTGAATAATCTTTCAGGTAGGCTTATAATTTATATTTATATAACTGGCAGAATAATAAAATTTGATAAGTTTGTAAAATTCTTAATGGAGTCACTGTGTGCGGTAGTCTTAACAGTGTTGTGATATTCGTAAGAATAATTAGCATTAAATTAAAAAAATGTTAAGATTCCAAAAACTCATTTAATAGTTATTTGTATTAAAGTATGCCAAACCTTCTAATTACTTGAGAAGGTTTTTTTTAATAAATTATTTGTATATGAACAGATTCACTCATAAGGTCTACATAATACTTTTCGTAATATGAGTGACTTTTATATACTGTTTAAAATATGTATAATGCTTCTGTTGATTTTTTAAGTAATGTTTCTTTTCTTCTATTGGTTTGATTTTATTTTTCTTACATAAGATAGTTAGTACTTTCTAAAACTACTTCATGCATTATTTAACATATTAGTGTATATTTTTATTTTATACAAACTGTACAAAAAAAAAAAAATGCATGTACTTTTCGTGTAATTTCCTTTGCCATACACACGTTTTGCCAATATTCATTAAGTTTTTACAATCTTTCCTGAAAAATATTTTTAGAAATCTCCTTCAGTTATATTTGTGATTACATCATTGGTGCCCTTATTTTTCTTTTCTTTCAGAATGTTCAGTTCAGTAGCAAAAATTAGTTGGTCTTCCAGGTTAAAAGATTAAAATGGAATTTACAAACAGATTCCATTCTGTCAGTTCAAAAGTGGGGTCAATGTTTTGATCATTATTAAATAGATGTCAATATAAACTAATGTTATCCTTATATTAACACTTGACCACTTGGTTAAGTATTACCAACTTAGGGATTTTGTTCATTGTTGTTTGACACATTGTTATTGTTTTTGCATTGTTACTTTTGCAAGCAGCTTTAATATAATTTCAAATGTGAGTTTTCAAATAAAATAAAAATTTTGTGCCTTGTTGAAATAGAATGACAACATAACTTTTTGTTTTTGGAACTGTAGCAACGCCAATATGACTATTGACATAGCAGTCTATTGTTGGAAACAAGAACGTGATGTTGGACATATTGTAAATGTTAACAAAAAAATAAATAAATTTATTTAGCATCAGAAGGCATAAATTGTGGAACCTTTTGAATCTTCATCTTAAAATTAATGATTGATATGCATATTATTCCAAAATTTCTATTTATATCTGCATTTTTGGTTTGTTGTTGCATAATGCTTTGAGAATTAGCTGTTTACTACATCAGTGTTTGACTCTGTAGATACATTCATAGCTCCATTTTTCAAAAGGTTTTTCTTTATTTTTTACCTTATATTAGATTACATTGATAATTGTTATTGATTACATTGTGAATCATTACACTCCCTATTAATATTTTTAAAATCTTTTCCTGATTGTCTTAAATTTATTTATGATAATAGTAGATTTCATTTCAGAATAAAGGTATTTTGATCGTATTTTTTCTGCCTTCCTACCTATATCCAAACTTTGTGGTTTTATTGCCTAAATAATAAGGATAACTCAATACCTAGTTGATTAATATTGAAACATACTTTGGTTCTTTATTTAATTTTTTTTCTTTCTTTCAAATTTCATTATATTTGTTTTATTGAAAGTGGATATTTGTCTTAGGTGGACTATATTCTTTGTTGAATTGTCTAATGTATTTTTGTTTTATGTCTCAATTTGTTTTATTCGATTAAAAGAATCAAGAACTAATGTTTTTCTGTTACACTTTGTTTGTATTCAGTTCTCTACTTTATTTCCTTTGTTTTTTCTACAGTGTACAAAATCAAACCGTTGGAGATAGTCTAGAATTAGGAATATTTAGGATTATCAGTATCAGAAAGAGGAAGTTTTACTTAAAAAATATAATACCGTGCAACAATATTAAATTTCTTTTGAAAATATACAAGGCTCCATCAACCTCTGTGCTAGAATGGTTTGCACAGAGGTTGATGGAATCTCTGTGTTTGTCTTTCATTCAGAAGGTTGTAGGTTTGAATCCTGGCAGACTAGACTTTTTCATGCACTAAAAATACTCTAAATCATATTCCCATTAATTCTTTCTTAGCGTTAATGTTTGGAATTAAGTGGCTAACCAATCAAATGCCCATGTAGATCTTTTTTCTCTTAAGAATGTTTCTAAAATTATATTAAGGGCTAAAACCGCATCTATTTTACCCATGCTTTTTTTTTTAGAACTAAATGCAATATTCTCTTAAATTATTCCTTAAGTAGAGTCTACTTAAGTAATAAGATACATGATTGTGAAAGATGTAATAATTGTAAGTATGATGAAAAGTTGAACTGTAGTTCTTGCATTTATATGTTCCTGATTTCTTTGGATATAACATCATAAATATAATTTCCCAATAAATACAGTTGAAGAATGGTAATAAATAAATTTAAAAAATAATGCATTAAGAAATTTAATTTATAAAATTTTTAAATTACAAATACTTCAATTGGGTTTTTGGTTAGGTGTTTATTGCCTGTATGGTGAAAGTTAGACAGTGGTTACTAAGTTACCATTAATTTAAGGGAAACATATGCCTTGCTATACCTTGTAAAATAACACTGAAAACACTCTTAGCATCTTCTATAATTAATCTACAAAAGTTAATCTAAAATGTCCTTTACTTTTCTTTAATCAGTCTGATGTGCCTTTGTCTCATAAATTTTAGAGACTATGTGCTTAAAAATCTGTATTTGCAATTATAATGTAGTAAACTAGGTTGTGTTTATAGTTTGATAAAAAATATTCAAATTAATAGAGAAGCCGCCTTTTTTTATTGATGCATAAATTCTAGTATTATATACTATGTTTTTAGTGTTAAGTTTTGCCTTCTGATTGAATCATTACGTACATCATATTTTGTTTGATGATCTATATTTAGTTAATTAAAACTATTCAAGCATGAATTTAAAAAGCTCTCCATGTGCGTAAAAAAAGTATTTATTTTGTTGTGATGGACATAATAATGGAAAATGGTAGTACCTTTTTTAAAAATGTACTCTCCATTTAAAAGATTATGATCTCAAAGAAATGTTTTTGTATAATTTATTGATTAACAATTGTCTGTTATGGTTAATTTTCAACTCTGTTGTGGTGGGTGGATGGGTTTTCATCTGAAAACTGATTTCATTCATTACATATGATCATATGTATCATTACATATCTCTTTGTACATTTTTATATAATACATCATTTCTGAAATTCTTTATTATCTAATCTATAAAAAAATTACAAATAGTATACTAATGAATAGTTTTTTATTTTTTGTTTTAAAGCCTACAGTTGTTATTGCAAAAGAGAACCCTGGCAATAAATCTAAAGCTAAAAGACATCTTCCAACTCGGGATGACCAGATCAAATCTCTTAAGTCAGAATCTTTTGATATCCTCATAGTTGGAGGTGGTGCTTCTGGAGCCGGCTGTGCCTTAGATGCTGTTACAAGAGGTTGTTATTGTTTTATTATCCATTACCTATTTTTATTAATTAAGTGAACATAAATGAGGAGGGTAATATGCATTATGTAATTTGAAATTAAGTATAGTATTGTAGTCACAAATTTATAGATCTATTTTACAGTTGATCGCTCAATTCATATTTCATAATTGAAGGCAAACTTTCAAATACCATCATTAAACAAATTAAGAGTTATTTGTCTTATCATCGGTGATGTGGAAACAACTTCAAGTCGTTATGTAAGGTGAAGTGACATTTTATTAATAGTTACCAGGATTGACAATTTTCATGACTCAGCTTCTTGAGGTCATAGCAAAAAATCAAAACTTTATAAAATTTCAGATTACTTTTTAAAAATCTTTCAAAATTCAATTGGAAGAATTTTTCTAGCAAGTTGCTCTGTATTAAATATTTTAGTCTGTAAACTATATTTTAACCTTATACAGTCTAAGTAGTAATGAATTTAGTTGGATTTGCAATTTTTAGCTTATGTTTAGGTTTTTTTTGCTAATTTTTTTTTCACCAGTTTCATTCCGTAAAGTTAGTATTTATGGATTTTTTGACTGGCTTTTGAACTCAATTAAAATGAAATTGATATTTGTTTTAATTTTGCAGTAATTATTAGTCTAGTTATATAATATTATAATTTTTGTTTTATATATCACTCATAAAATTATCTTATTTAGGACGTCATTTCATATCTAAATTATATTAGTCTATTCAGTAATTGACCCCAGGCGAACTAATAGGTCCTTGTAAACTAACAATCAGTTCATTATTATTTATTTATTTATTTATGTAGTAAAACTTTTAAAGATTTTAATGGATTTGCTAATATTATTTGATGATAATTCTACATTTTTATTACATACAATTAATACATTATAAAATGGTCTACCCATAACATTTCAGAAAAATTACTGCCAATAAAAAATTTGTGGAAATATGTAAAACAAATGTTTATAAGTACGTTTTTTTACAGGCCTTAAAACTGCATTAGTAGAAGCAGATGATTTTGCATCTGGTACAAGCAGCAGAAGTACAAAACTTATACATGGTGGTGTTCGATATCTGCAGAAAGCTATTATGAATTTTGATATTGAACAATATCGTATGGTAAAGGAAGCTTTACATGAACGATCAAATATGCTTTTATCTGCCCCACATTTAACCAGACCATTACCTATTATGTTACCTATTTACCAGTAAGTAAAGTGTACCTAACCATACTCATTTTTAAAGTTATTTTATTTTGAAAAAATAATAAGATAAAACTAAGGGGAAAAATTATGATTAATGATTTTTTTATAAGTTATGTAACTATTATCTCTTTATATTCTGTTTACAACTTTACATTTATAAATTAAGAAAATGCCCTAGACCTACATACTATTCTTAATCTGTTGTTTTCTAGGTTGGTGATTGTCAGGCATATGTATTAAAGAGTTCTACTTGTTATTTACCAACTACTTTTTAAAGTAGATTTTTTTTAGAATATTCCTTTGGTAAAGCTATTCTTATTTATCACTAAAAAAAACAGTATGTATATATATGTGTATATATATGTATGTATATGTATATATATATATGTATGTATATGTATATATATATATGTATGTATATGTATATATATATATATGTATGTATATGTATATATTTTGCTTCCCTTATCCCATATTAATATTAGTTTTTAAGTTATTCATACAAAAAAAATTTCTTTTCATTATAGTAATTAAAAAAACACTAGTATTCATGTCATCCATATTGCTTGTTGTATAGTTAAATGGGCCAGTCATGCTTATCCCTTGGTTTTTTAGTGATACTATGCTAAGCACTTTCAAATGCGTATCCTCAAGTTTTCACTGAAACACAATGTAATTATGTTACATATTACTCAACATGTATTTTAGATGTACAAAATCTAATACCCTTAGATAAATTAATTATATGCTATCTGCAAAAACTAAAGGAATAAATCATAAATTCCTGACTGTGTAGACACTAAAAACGACAACCAGTACAACACAATGT